>CP136064.1:197043748-197220154 GCA_032622095.1 Siphonodentalium dalli
ACCCACCACTCCAACTCAAGTTTTGTCCCAAGGGCAATTGGTGACCCACCCCAAAAAGTTTGCTGAAAACGGTGAAAATAACCATGCGAATACAAAATACATGTATTCTTTGCAATGGCAGAAAAAGTAATCCCGAAAACAAAAGTTGGTATCCCCACAACGATGAATACCTGTTTTGTAAAATGAGCAAGTTATGTTCAATTACTTATATTTTTATTACATGAGCAGGGACCAGAAATCTACCAAGAATGAACATCGTACAATAATACAAGATATCTAAAGCACCATAAGAAGCTGACCATGGCATCACATCACAATTTTTTTCAGTGTAATTGTTCGTTGTCAGAAGTGGGACTCACCCTATGATATCGTGTTATAAAATACATATTGGGTAATTATTGAACAGGGAGCCCCTTCTCTTGATTAATTGTTATATTTTTGGTCCAGTTTATAAGCCTGAACAATTACGTTCATTTTAGTAGTCATAATGTGTTCTTAAACATGTATATGGAACCAAAATTACATGGGCATTGAAAATGTCTGCGATGTATAAGGGTTCAGATACATCTACCCATCCTGGAATTTTAGTGACCCCCTAGGTTTGACGATAATTTGATCTTTTCAGGTTCAGCTCAAATGTTTTTCGGTGTCACAGACGGGAATCTTGGCTTGGATGGAATGATCGAAGTTGTCGCCAAACCACTGCCATGCATTGAAGATTGTGCAGCAATCTGCATCAGGAACAATAAGTGCAAACGATACACCTACGTTGAAGGAAAGGAGTGGGACGGCTGCAAATTATATGGATAACACCATGCATTCACACTATAGGACATGCGTGATATAAAAATGATGCATATAGCCTGGTTGGCTTGACTTAAAACTGATCATATTGTTCAGGCCCGAAAATAAGCCTCGTAATAACTAGTTGTTATTACATTGGAAGGGTGCAAATAGGTCGATAATAATAAAAATAATAATGCTTATGAAATACTCATATACAGACTCTATATGTACTCTTAAAAGATGAACTGTCTTGACAGAAACTCGTGAGCCGTTTTTCAACATTCCGCAAATCAACACAGGGTTAATCTATAAACGACAATCTTCATTGCTAGATGCTGAAGGAAAATGGATATCTGTTCTTCTTTCTGAGACGATAATCTCAATAATTTCAACAAGTCTCCCCTAGACATATGCAGTCAGTTTGTATGTATTCACTGAGTCGCTTTCCATGTTACTTTTTGGTTCAATTAATTTAAGAACAAAATAGTTCAAATTGGCATAGACTAGAATACTCGAGCACCACAAAAAATGGGATAACGACCAATTCATGCAAATTGCATTGTCCGCTACATGGGACAGATCATATGACTAGGGAAAAACAATTCGCGCATATCCTATAGTGTGGATACATAAAGAGAAGTGTGTGCATTTTACTGATTTTCTCCATTAGTTTCATTGAATCATCATCACCTTTTTATTTTTTAAGTGGATAACGTAATATAATATAAATTATACAAGTGTTTCATCAATATATTACCATTTTGAATTATTATTGTATTGGCCGACCCTAATGAACATTACTGGCAAATTCCAATATATACATTCAACTGATATATTAGACATGCACATGGCGGCATTTCGTCTACACCGTCATATAAGCCGTATGACCCCGCGATTGATATGGAGGCTGTCCGTTCTAAAGGACAGCTATGGATTGAATAGACTCAGATTGTTTAATTAACCCTAACGGTTTTGTCGACGGGGTGGGGGGGGGGTGGACTCACAATAAGTCGGACCCCATTCCAATAATCCATCATCAATAACCGACTAAAGTCGTCATGGTTAATTTTACAATTACATGGGAAGCAAATAAAATAGAACAGAGACGGAATAACGATAAGGGCTAGCTATGTTAATTTTATGCAATTTACGCTGGAAATAACTTGTGCTAGTTTTGTTGTGTGTCCTTGTGAATTTCAGTGCGACGAGCCGTTTTTTCCATTGAGGTCCATTGGATGTGATGACACTAGGCGACAAGAAAACATACTTACAAAATTAAAGTACGATTTTCCTGTAAATTTTCTTTGAGGTTTCTGTGGGAAGTCTTTATTGCTGTAAGGAAAACGCACAACACAATGAAGCATACATGTATGTCTCAAACTATCAACTTTCATTTTAGTCGCTGACCATGATCTCAATATTTACCAAAGATTTAGAATCAGAATATTTTATTTCATGACAAATCAACACGTAAATAGTTCAATATAAAGTATTCAAGAAAAGAAATGAGATGTCACGTGGAGGCGACATGACAAATAAGGTCGTCTTCTGTCGCCACCATCAAATTATAAAATTAATTAATCAAATTGATTCTTTAAACTAAATCCGGTTCTATGACATGTGAGGGCTGGTATAATCTACTGTTCAAGCTACAATCTACACATTAGTGACTAGAACATTTTAGTAAATTATGATGTGCTAATTCCAGTATAATGGCTTAGTATTATATTGTAATATATGTAAAGGTGCAAATAGGTAAATTGAGAAGTAATATAGATATTGAATCGTAAACCGCTTAGTGATTTTTTCTCATATTAATGTTGAAAGTTTATTCTATTCAATGTCCATTGAACCCATATTTGTTCAAGTATAAAAAAAATTGTTCAAAATCGAAAATAGCACTGAACATAGGCTCCTGACAGTAGACCGAGATATGAGAGACAACATATTTAAACTAATATCTTGCATTCCAACATTAGCAAATGAGAATAGATCACAAATCAGGATTCATGTCACACATGAGAGGACAGCGACTTATGTTGACACATTTGTTATGTTTCCCCAGTTTGGTTTAAAATTTAGAGTAAGCTTGATCAATGTCGAACAGTCTGGACAGAATTTGGTTTTGCATTTAACTTCCAGTAAATAATTTCCAATATTGGTCTTTGTAATGAGGTTCTTTAAGGCTGACTTTGGCAATATATTTTGGGTAGTTTTACCAAGTTTATTCCAGATTTTGGGAAAACATGGATAGGTAATTTTTCAGTGAATTTGACGCGTGATTTCTTCTCGACTAATATGCCTGGTAATCATAGTGGGATTTTTTTTATATGCTAAAGCTGTTAGTAAATTACTTAGGTAAATTGACTCAAACCCAATTGTGCACAAAAAGGTAAATCCGTTGTTTGTATATGTACGCCATTTTCAATAAATTCCCGGTGATAACAACGATCTAATATCGATAATACAGTATATAGAAAACTAAGTAATTTGAATCGAAAATGTATTGTGTACACGTTCATGTTAAAGGCACGGGCGGCTTTCGTAGCAGAAATATTCATATTTGTTCAAATCGCCATCAACGGAAGGAATATTAAAATATATATAGTTTTGTTCATATGCCAAACATAATCAGCGCGTAAATAGTATATTATCATCAATGCGTACGATGGTGTATGTAAACAAGAACCGTCTCGTGTTACAGAAGTTTTGTTTCTGTTTACATAACACAGCGCAATTTTATTGGTTAATCACACACAAATGATATAAACGCTCTTTATTATTTCCATGTCAGGAAAACAGTAACAAATAATGCTCTTTATGTTTACCATATCCGGATCTAAACAAAAGCCAGGTTTGTAGCGTTTTTTGCTTTTGTTTACATAACAAAGGAAAAAAAATTGACAATAACACACTGTTTATGTCATACTATTTCTGATTGGTATAAGAACAAGATCTGTCTATATTTTACTATTCTTTCTGTTTTCTGCGGTTTTTGACGGAGCTGATTATTTTAACAGCATATAAATACCCACCGCCAACGCCGCCCGTATCTTTAATAGGTTATCTTAAAATCAAAGTTAATAATTTGATATAAAAATAAATTTATGGCTGGAGTCATAAATTAAATTACGAATTTCCGTATACAAGACGTAATCAAAATAATTCACGGATTGTGGGTTGGGGAAAATGTGGCACACGTGATCGTGTAAAAAATTATGTTGATACTGGGCGTAAACTCAAGCCACTCACTGACTAGTGACTATACAATGATTTAATGAGTGGTATGCATATACTATAACATTTACTTGATACATTTTCTTGAAAACTGTCCAAAAATTACTCGACAACGACAATTGGTATTTTCGCATTCCGGCTAATCTGCCATCCGTAACATTACTTCGTACTCAACATACTTTCAAATAATGGAAATCTGGTTACCTTATTCTACAACTCACAGACTAAAGAAACCAACAACAACATTTTGGGTACAGTATCCATTTAAACAAGGGTTCGTTATGTCTATTATAGCGATTTCTGGTTATTGCACGGATAGCTTTCTTCTGTGGGACAGCTTGATTATTTACCGAAATTCCCCCATAGCTCAATTCCATATAGAATAATTATGGGATTGTATAAAAGAAAATATGTCATGGGAAGAGAGTCAAAGGGAAGCAATTTTTTACTCGATTTATAGCGTATAGGGAGTTGGCAATTTGTGCGCAAATAACCTTTACATGGTACTCATCACATGGTACTTCTACAACATCTTTAAGATATATTATGTCAGTACCTCCTATAATAAAGGACATACTATTCCAATTTTTAGATCTTTGTTGGATTATCTTTCCGATGAGTTTCCATTTACTTTTAGTGTCATATTTATATTCATTTATCGTGTGATTATAATGTAAAGTTTTACTTGCTCATTTTATTCTATTAAAATATTTACAAAATTCTTTCTTAGCTTAGCTTTATGTTCAGGTGAATTAATAAGTACTTTAGTAATCCATGGTATCTGTTTGGTAGATTTAGTTTTTATCAAAGGCATTCAAATAAATTTCCATAAATGATCTGGGAACACATTTGCCCTATGACATTCTTATAATTATTAGATACTAACAATCGTTTAAAACATGATATATAGTCATCGGTAAATACACGCTGGTATTTTCACAATATCTATTTTTTGATTTTGTAATAGCGAAAAGTATGGCAAGCCGTGTTCACATTTTCGATTTATTTGGACTTAAGTTCAAATAATTGCACTTAAGTGCAAATATTTGCACTTAAGTCCAAATAAATCGAAAATGTGAACACGGCTTGCCATACTTTTCGCTATTACAAAATCAAAAAATAGATATTGTGAAAATACCAGCGTGTATTTACCGATGACTATATATCATGTTTTAAACGATTGTTAGTATCTAATAATTATAAGAATGTCATAGGGCAAATGTGTTCCCAGATCATTTATGGAAATTTATTTGAATGCCTTTGATAAAAACTAAATCTACCAAACAGATACCATGGATTACTAAAGTACTTATTAATTCACCTGAACATAAAGCTAAGCTAAGAAAGAATTTTGTAAATATTTTAATAGAATAAAATGAGCAAGTAAAACTTTACATTATAATCACACGATAAATGAATATAAATATGACACTAAAAGTAAATGGAAACTCATCGGAAAGATAATCCAACAAAGATCTAAAAATTGGAATAGTATGTCCTTTATTATAGGAGGTACTGACATAATATATCTTAAAGATGTTGTAGAAGTACCATGTGATGAGTACCATGTAAAGGTTATTTGCGCACAAATTGCCAACTCCCTATACGCTATAAATCGAGTAAAAAATTGCTTCCCTTTGACTCTCTTCCCATGACATATTTTCTTTTATACAATCCCATAATTATTCTATATGGAATTGAGCTATGGGGGAATTTCGGTAAATAATCAAGCTGTCCCACAGAAGAAAGCTATCCGTGCAATAACCAGAAATCGCTATAATAGACATAACGAACCCTTGTTTAAATGGATACTGTACCCAAAATGTTGTTGTTGGTTTCTTTAGTCTGTGAGTTGTAGAATAAGGTAACCAGATTTCCATTATTTGAAAGTATGTTGAGTACGAAGTAATGTTACGGATGGCAGATTAGCCGGAATGCGAAAATACCAATTGTCGTTGTCGAGTAATTTTTGGACAGTTTTCAAGAAAATGTATCAAGTAAATGTTATAGTATATGCATACCACTCATTAAATCATTGTATAGTCACTAGTCAGTGAGTGGCTTGAGTTTACGCCCAGTATCAACATAATTTTTTACACGATCACGTGTGCCACATTTTCCCCAACCCACAATCCGTGAATTATTTTGATTACGTCTTGTATACGGAAATTCGTAATTTAATTTATGACTCCAGCCATAAATTTATTTTTATATCAAATTATTAACTTTGATTTTAAGATAACCTATTAAAGATACGGGCGGCGTTGGCGGTGGGTATTTATATGCTGTTAAAATAATCAGCTCCGTCAAAAACCGCAGAAAACAGAAAGAATAGTAAAATATAGACAGATCTTGTTCTTATACCAATCAGAAATAGTATGACATAAACAGTGTGTTATTGTCAATTTTTTTTCCTTTGTTATGTAAACAAAAGCAAAAAACGCTACAAACCTGGCTTTTGTTTAGATCCGGATATGGTAAACATAAAGAGCATTATTTGTTACTGTTTTCCTGACATGGAAATAATAAAGAGCGTTTATATCATTTGTGTGTGATTAACCAATAAAATTGCGCTGTGTTATGTAAACAGAAACAAAACTTCTGTAACACGAGACGGTTCTTGTTTACATACACCATCGTACGCATTGATGATAATATACTATTTACGCGCTGATTATGTTTGGCATATGAACAAAACTATATATATTTTAATATTCCTTCCGTTGATGGCGATTTGAACAAATATGAATATTTCTGCTACGAAAGCCGCCCGTGCCTTTAACATGAACGTGTACACAATACATTTTCGATTCAAATTACTTAGTTTTCTATATACTGTATTATCGATATTAGATCGTTGTTATCACCGGGAATTTATTGAAAATGGCGTACATATACAAACAACGGATTTACCTTTTTGTGCACAATTGGGTTTGAGTCAATTTACCTAAGTAATTTACTAACAGCTTTAGCATATAAAAAAAATCCCACTATGATTACCAGGCATATTAGTCGAGAAGAAATCACGCGTCAAATTCACTGAAAAATTACCTATCCATGTTTTCCCAAAATCTGGAATAAACTTGGTAAAACTACCCAAAATATATTGCCAAAGTCAGCCTTAAAGAACCTCATTACAAAGACCAATATTGGAAATTATTTACTGGAAGTTAAATGCAAAACCAAATTCTGTCCAGACTGTTCGACATTGATCAAGCTTACTCTAAATTTTAAACCAAACTGGGGAAACATAACAAATGTGTCAACATAAGTCGCTGTCCTCTCATGTGTGACATGAATCCTGATTTGTGATCTATTCTCATTTGCTAATGTTGGAATGCAAGATATTAGTTTAAATATGTTGTCTCTCATATCTCGGTCTACTGTCAGGAGCCTATGTTCAGTGCTATTTTCGATTTTGAACAATTTTTTTTATACTTGAACAAATATGGGTTCAATGGACATTGAATAGAATAAACTTTCAACATTAATATGAGAAAAAATCACTAAGCGGTTTACGATTCAATATCTATATTACTTCTCAATTTACCTATTTGCACCTTTACATATATTACAATATAATACTAAGCCATTATACTGGAATTAGCACATCATAATTTACTAAAATGTTCTAGTCACTAATGTGTAGATTGTAGCTTGAACAGTAGATTATACCAGCCCTCACATGTCATAGAACCGGATTTAGTTTAAAGAATCAATTTGATTAATTAATTTTATAATTTGATGGTGGCGACAGAAGACGACCTTATTTGTCATGTCGCCTCCACGTGACATCTCATTTCTTTTCTTGAATACTTTATATTGAACTATTTACGTGTTGATTTGTCATGAAATAAAATATTCTGATTCTAAATCTTTGGTAAATATTGAGATCATGGTCAGCGACTAAAATGAAAGTTGATAGTTTGAGACATACATGTATGCTTCATTGTGTTGTGCGTTTTCCTTACAGCAATAAAGACTTCCCACAGAAACCTCAAAGAAAATTTACAGGAAAATCGTACTTTAATTTTGTAAGTATGTTTTCTTGTCGCCTAGTGTCATCACATCCAATGGACCTCAATGGAAAAAACGGCTCGTCGCACTGAAATTCACAAGGACACACAACAAAACTAGCACAAGTTATTTCCAGCGTAAATTGCATAAAATTAACATAGCTAGCCCTTATCGTTATTCCGTCTCTGTTCTATTTTATTTGCTTCCCATGTAATTGTAAAATTAACCATGACGACTTTAGTCGGTTATTGATGATGGATTATTGGAATGGGGTCCGACTTATTGTGAGTCCACCCCCCCCCCCCCCCCACCCCGTCGACAAAACCGTTAGGGTTAATTAAACAATCTGAGTCTATTCAATCCATAGCTGTCCTTTAGAACGGACAGCCTCCATATCAATCGCGGGGTCATACGGCTTATATGACGGTGTAGACGAAATGCCGCCATGTGCATGTCTAATATATCAGTTGAATGTATATATTGGAATTTGCCAGTAATGTTCATTAGGGTCGGCCAATACAATAATAATTCAAAATGGTAATATATTGATGAAACACTTGTATAATTTATATTATATTACGTTATCCACTTAAAAAATAAAAAGGTGATGATGATTCAATGAAACTAATGGAGAAAATCAGTAAAATGCACACACTTCTCTTTATGTATCCACACTATAGGATATGCGCGAATTGTTTTTCCCTAGTCATATGATCTGTCCCATGTAGCGGACAATGCAATTTGCATGAATTGGTCGTTATCCCATTTTTTGTGGTGCTCGAGTATTCTAGTCTATGCCAATTTGAACTATTTTGTTCTTAAATTAATTGAACCAAAAAGTAACATGGAAAGCGACTCAGTGAATACATACAAACTGACTGCATATGTCTAGGGGAGACTTGTTGAAATTATTGAGATTATCGTCTCAGAAAGAAGAACAGATATCCATTTTCCTTCAGCATCTAGCAATGAAGATTGTCGTTTATAGATTAACCCTGTGTTGATTTGCGGAATGTTGAAAAACGGCTCACGAGTTTCTGTCAAGACAGTTCATCTTTTAAGAGTACATATAGAGTCTGTATATGAGTATTTCATAAGCATTATTATTTTTATTATTATCGACCTATTTGCACCCTTCCAATGTAATAACAACTAGTTATTACGAGGCTTATTTTCGGGCCTGAACAATATGATCAGTTTTAAGTCAAGCCAACCAGGCTATATGCATCATTTTTATATCACGCATGTCCTATAGTGTGAATGCATGGTGTTATCCATATAATTTGCAGCCGTCCCACTCCTTTCCTTCAACGTAGGTGTATCGTTTGCACTTATTGTTCCTGATGCAGATTGCTGCACAATCTTCAATGCATGGCAGTGGTTTGGCGACAACTTCGATCATTCCATCCAAGCCAAGATTCCCGTCTGTGACACCGAAAAACATTTGAGCTGAACCTGAAAAGATCAAATTATCGTCAAACCTAGGGGGTCACTAAAATTCCAGGATGGGTAGATGTATCTGAACCCTTATACATCGCAGACATTTTCAATGCCATGTAATTTTGGTTCCATATACATGTTTAAGAACACATTATGACTACTAAAATGAACGTAATTGTTCAGGCTTATAAACTGGACCAAAAATATAACAATTAATCAAGAGAAGGGGCTCCCTGTTCAATAATTACCCAATATGTATTTTATAACACGATATCATAGGGTGAGTCCCACTTCTGACAACGAACAATTACACTGAAAAAAATTGTGATGTGATGCCATGGTCAGCTTCTTATGGTGCTTTAGATATCTTGTATTATTGTACGATGTTCATTCTTGGTAGATTTCTGGTCCCTGCTCATGTAATAAAAATATAAGTAATTGAACATAACTTGCTCATTTTACAAAACAGGTATTCATCGTTGTGGGGATACCAACTTTTGTTTTCGGGATTACTTTTTCTGCCATTGCAAAGAATACATGTATTTTGTATTCGCATGGTTATTTTCACCGTTTTCAGCAAACTTTTTGGGGTGGGTCACCAATTGCCCTTGGGACAAAACTTGAGTTGGAGTGGTGGGTGACCGAGGTTGGGCAGGAAAAAACTTGCATTCCCGGGGTGGTGGGTATAAAAAATTAAAAACAAAACAAAACAAAATCGTAAATATATTACATAGTTCAGTACACCCATCCCCAAAACTAACATCAACAACAATGTCACAATGAGCCATATGCATGTTGGCATGGGTGTAATTAATCACTGCAAGTCGCCTCTAAAGACCATCCGATTTGATACCACGAGACTAAAGGCGCGTTCACGAGGGCTGCAAGATAATGTCTATCAGAAAATATCAGGTACAAATTTAACCGGACAATTTATTGCTGCAAAATCATCACCGTGTCCCCGTGGACTGGTTACCGATGGTTGATTGGCTTTAACCAGAACATTGTTCGCACTGAGGTGTCCACGCATATTTTTTTTTCTCGCGGCAAACAATCTAAATTCTTATTTGGAGTATTGAACTGATTTATACAATTCCTGCAGGGACGTACCTATAGAGGATCTCCATTGGAGGCGAACTTTGAATTTCAAACTTAAACACCCCACTGAAGCAGACGGGCATTTTCCACGTATAAAGGTTCCATTTGAACCCCCTATATTTGGAAAATTGGTTGCCACTTCAGTCCAAACATTTGACCGAGAGTATGAAACAATTTGGCTTTTGGTCTAAAAAGGGGGACTGTACCCTAAATCCGGCCATTTATGGGACCATCTCCTTTTATACTCAACATAATATATGCAACAAATGAATGAATTTGAGCCACGAATGAATGCAAAATACACTCAAGTGGGCTATGAACGATGCAAACAGCATGGTAATTATAATGAAAATGAATTTATGACTCTAGTGATGGTAATTATGATGAAAATGAATTTATGACTCCAGTCATACATTCATTGTCATTATAATTACTATGTTGTTGGCATCATTCGTCAACAGTGTCATTTGAATTTCCGTAAAAAAAAATTACGGACTTTCCGTATTATTATAGCAAATGTGATGGCAGCAACATTGCAGCAAAATTACGGATATTTTTTAACAGCGTAGTGGGGAATAGGTAAACGTGTATGTTATTATTTAATCGTATTATAATACATGCATTTACAACGTGGTGGGTTTGGCATAAATTTTGTTATGTTTCGGGTGACCCCTGTCGCGTCGAGTACCCATGCATTTGATGTTTTATAGAGTTGGGGATCTGGATTGGTTCATGTGGGAGGACAACGGAATTATTACACGTGTCTCGTGGTCATACATGGCCATACATTGGAATTAGGACGTGAATACTCGGAACAGACGATACCATCGATGTATCACAACCGGAGCGCGTGGACGGCGATGCCTATACGGGCGTATTCCCCCAAGAGAATATATACAACGGATACCGATACCGCTATATACGAAGAAACGCTCCAAAAACTGTTCGAGAACACCCATCGTCAAAATATTTTTGCACTGCATAAAGGAAATTATGCAAACCAAGCACAAAGACTCTATCGCCCTCTTACCGATGATGGCGGCAATTTACTATTGACGACCACATCAAATCATCCATGCCCACGTGTTCATCTCTAACTCAGACCTCGACGAGTCGTCGTGTAGTCTATCAATATTCACTCAGGAATATGGCAGCACGGTAACAAATATTTATTTCACTATCGAAGACATAATTTCTGCAATTAGAACGTTGAAACATTGGCCACGATGGTATTACCGTTAAAAATAATCCAAATCACGTGCCCAGCTATCGCCACCCTCTTAAAGTTCTTTTAAAGAAATTTATCGAGCTCTGCGTTTTCCCAACACAGTGGAAGCAGGCAAATGTTATCCCTATCCACAAGAAAAACGACAAATCTAGCTGCAAAAACTACGGCCCTCATATCCTTACTCGCGAGCCTCAGCAAGATTCTGGAAAAATTGTCCTGAAATACGTATATATATAGCGGCTCATTTTTCAAATAATAGTAAACTATTTCAATATCAAGCAGGCTTTGTCCCAGGACATAGCACAACTTTCCAGTTACTCGAGTTATACCACACCTTGTGCCAGGCCCTCGATGAAAAGTTAAATAAGTCAGCAATATTTTCCGATATTTCAAAAGTATTTGAGAGAGTCTGGTTCAGAGGGTTGCTATTCAAACTGGAACAATCAGGAATAACCGGAAACATCCACAATTGGCTGAACAGCTATATTATATCTCTCGAATAAATCACAACGTGTTTTGGTGGGCAACTCCTTTTCTGTTTGCCACAATATTCCGACAGGAGTTCCACGGGGATTATCATTGGACCTTTCTTATTTCTGTCATATATAAATGACCTGGCAACGACCATACATTGTACTCGTATGTACGCAGATGATACATGTTTTTTTTCACTATCCAAAATGTATCACTCGATGACAGTTCACGGGAACTCGTTGAAGATCTGGATAGAGTATCTTGTTGGTCGAAACAATGGTTGGTTGCTTTCGATGCAGATAAAACAAAAACAATGGTGTTTTCACTCACTCCCTCGGAAGATTGTTTGGATCTTGAACTTGATTATCAGGATATAGGGCAAGTAGACTGCCAAAAACATTTTGGAATCTCTATACAATCAAATCTTCTTTCGGACACCCGTATCAATGAACTTTGCAGTCGAGTGACAACCAGACGGTCACAACTAAGGAGAATACAGTTTCTTGTAAATAGACAAACCCTTGAACTAATGTTCAAAAATTATGTACTCCCGATAATGGAATACGGAGACATTGTTTGGGATAATGCGCCTCCCCCCCCCCCCCCCCCGCCATCCTCAGGAATCTGTAACGCCTCTATATCGACGCCGGTAGAATAGTAAGTGGGACGATACGCTCTGTGTAGAGAGAGTCATATGCGAACTCGGTTGGCCTCCCATTAAAGACGAAACATTCATAAAATGCATATCTGGAACAAAATATTAAATAATCATATCTCTAAATACCTCACCAATTTACTACCGCAAACTGTCCGTGAAACATCCCGATATCCCACCAGAAACCCTTTGCGATACATAAACTACTTCACTAATACGGCCCACTTCAAATCGAGTTTCATCTCGTCCATTATCGCTGAATGGAATCTATCGTGCAAAATCAATACCGACAACAAAAAACCGAATGACCCCTTATCAGAACCAATCAAGACGAAATCATAAGTAACATGTATAGAACTTTCTGCAAAAAATAAATGACTATAAAACCCCCACCATAATACAAAGCTGGTCAGAGGAGACTAAACATATTGCACTGTAGACTCAAAAAATAACTGCAGTGATCTAAAGTTTGATAAATATGAAAATTACATCTCAGCTTATTCAACGTGTAGTTGTGGAAATCCAAGTGAAGAATGTTTTCTTCAGCTGTCCTTTGTACGACGATTCCAGAGATCTTATGTGGGCACGGTTGGACGCACCTAATGTGGCCATCGTCTCTGAAAAAGATCTCCCGTTTGGCATTCCGCACTATATTAAATACACACATTTGTAAGATAGTACATTCTTTTATTTCATCGATAGATCGTTTCTCATAATTCGCATATCAAATTTGTATCCAACTCCCCAAACGCGAGACCATATATAGCCACAACATTCAAACCAGTAGCCACATTTTACCAATCTCTTAATATAATACATCTATGATAGCAGCTAAATGCCAGAGGAGGGGAGCTATGATAAGTTCGGCAACTTGTGCTCCGATCCGCTGTGCCCACACCTATCTGTACGTTTATAATGATATGTGTAATTTATACTGTTTATTGTGGGTCAAAATAAATTATGCTCAACAACGGATACCGATGACCTTCAATCCAGTTGAACACTGATCACCTGCTGGCGATAACATTCGGTTCTCTTCGTGTGATATTTCCTTGTCTAATGTTTCCATTGATCAAGTAAGTCACATGGGGAAAAGCATGTTCTTCTTCCACGTGAAAGCGCCTTAATATTGGCACTTGCTCTACATCGCCAAATAATTAGATCATATATACATACGCTTGGGCCCATTAATAGGAAGTTTTTGGTGATTATAAATCTACTTTCAAACAAGAAGTTTTACAGATCCAGATAAATCCAGATAAAACCATCACTGGTGCGTGTCCTATATACAACACATAATTACCAGATAAAAACATCACTGGTACGTGTCCTAGATACAACACATAATGACCATATAAAAACATCACCGGTACGTGTCCTATGTACAACTCATAATGACTGGATAAAACCATATCTGTTGTGTGTTCTATATACTTTCATTTTTTTCTTCGCACCATTATCAACTGATATAAGAATAAACTATACATCTTTACCCGTTCTTTATTAAATACTCATTGACGAATAGTTCCCATAGGAAATGTTCAGATAATAAATTCAACAAACTTTAGCATATTGTCTGGAAATCTTCCACCAATGAATAGTAATCCTTCTACACTTGTATTATATTTTCGCATGTCTGTTAAAATAATTCCCTAATATAACTATCATGCATGATTCAGAAGATATTATAGGCCCAATAATCAGGTCATGTCTATATTACAGGGGGATGCCCGTCAAGAATGACGGGTCAAAGTATTGGGCAATGTGTTTATTCCTTCACAAAATCAAAAACGATTGAACGTAAATATAATAACCATGCATCACATATTGAACATCATATAATTGTTTGGTAGTGATTTCATAGAATGCGTTGAACTTTTGTATTGCGCATGCGTCGTCTTCTAATTAAGATACACATAAGGACGTTGTCCAGATATGGATTAAATCTGACGTATGAGTTAAATTTTATAATCGAGCGAAAATCGTGTAAGATTTACAGACAGAGACTGCATGGGATTAATATATAGCACTACATTTCACATCAACCATAAATGGACTCTTCATATTGGTTGAGAACTGTGTACTATATTGATATTGGATCCATTTAAATGTAAAACAATTCTCCAGTGGTCTACATAACCTGTCATATCGCTGGATCGAATATTTATGATGATCCATGCTGGGATAACAGAAGGAGATGTTCTGGGTTCATTGGGTTGTAAATTATTACTGTTTCGGGATTTGGTTCAGCAAATATGTTCACCGATCGCATTATCATACCGTCATATTATTATACAGCGTACCAAAGACCAAGTCAAATCTACCACTGTCGCCTGCGAACGAAAAGCAGTAACCTGAAATATGACCTGTTTTGCAATCATCTGTATACTAGTCCATTTTGCGATTGTGGAGAATTAGAAACTGCTGAGCACTTCTTACTCCGCTGTCCAATATTCGGCCGTGAAAGAGTCCGTTGTTTAGCTAATCTAAATGTGAACTTGGAAGTCAAAATACCACTGTATATGGGTCTGTTGATATATCTTATACAACAAAAAGCCGCCATATTCATCGCCGTACAAAAGTTCATCGGCGATACCAAACGATTTAACTGATAATATGGTTATGAACTGTAAGGCGTGAACAAAAAGCCTAAACAAAACACAAAAATTGTGCTCTCGTATACTTTTCCTTTTCTCTAATGTTAAATTGTTGTGTACTTATATTATGTATTATATGTGCTATTCTTGAGAATAAAATATTGTTTACACTAAATATGTTCACAGCGGTGGTTAAACGCGTCACAATGTATGGGCATTAATTAAAATTCACAAGAGTTTACACCGACTTATTATAATTAACTGGTCAAACTAATCATTGAGTTGCAGTATCGTTGACACGTGAAAACCTGACATCGATGCGAAATATTCTTAGTAGAAAAGGAATAAATTAAACTGGAATACGATTTAATTATTTCCCACTTTTAGATTAGATCCACACGAAACATGAATATGACTTACCAGATGGGGATGAAGTTCGGCTTCCTCCAGTGGATATCGTGTATCGTCGACATAACTCGTGAGTGCTCTCTCTGTCGGCTAGAGGTTCAGCGTCGAGGTACTGGGAATCTAGAAAGAGGACACGAAATAGAGAATTGTTTGCACCTCACTCGCAGGCTGGATACTAGCATCTTGTGATATGGGATTAATACATGTGCACGTATAGGTATATGAATACAAACATTGAGTAACTGTTCAAACGGGGATTTATGTATGTGTTATATATATTCCGATAGGGGTGAACGCTTTACGTTTGTGAAGCGTTCATTGAATATAACTTGATCTCCCCCGTGTGGGGTACATACCATGGTTTATTTCAAATTGTTTGAAGTGGCGCCATGTGGATCAGCTGTGCATGGGATTGGAAATGGGCACAGCAATTGATTAAATCTCCAGGTCTAATCTAATGATGTGGATCAAAGTTGCCAAAGTGGCAGTGTTGGAGTTGGAGAGTGGTACACGATGAATCAAGCGATATATGGTGTAATGTTCCCAAATGGGTGCTGTCCCGGGAATGGACAATTGTTGCTGAATTCAGTCACTTCGCCAAACTCATAGCTGGTAATATCCGCGTGATTCTATATATAGGTATTTATATGATATTGCAGTCTAAATATTCATGGATGGTGTCGGGGCACAATGAAAGTTAGGGATACGGGTTAATTATTAGCATTGACATATATATAGAACCAGTTGGCAAATTCTTAACTGTGCATACATGCGTTTGTTATTTATTTTTTAACCGCGATAGAAAACATTTCAAGCGTTTTGGTTAATGTTAATCTGTGAAACGCCGAGCAACACTGCTAGTATATAAAATGATTATATATCACATCTAAAGTAGAGAATTGCGGATTCCACATATATAATGGCCATGGAGTACCACCATGTGAGATTCATCGTGTATATGGTATACAAGTATGGGGACATAGAAGTCATATTTCGGATTATAAACAACGCAAAATATAACTCACACACTGAACCTCTTTTCCGAAAATCTTAAATTCTCAAATTAAACGATCTTTATGTTCTTCAAATCACAGCTTGTGTACTCGATTGGAAATTCGCACTTACGCCCAAATCTTTCAATAATTTGTTTACAAGACAAGATAAAACGAAAAAGGTTACTCGTTAAATGGAACTGTTGTCATATGAGAAGCCCCGAAACAAAACAATCGAGAACCTCCCCACATTTTCTACTTCCCACGTGTTTGGAATCGCATTGACAGTGACCTAAGAGAACAAGGTAGCCAAGGAAAATTTAAAAGAACAATAAGTGACAACTTTCTAGCATCCTATGCGGAAGAAGTAATCTGCGAAAATTCGTATAAAATTTTGAAGACTGCGTGTAATTGAAATTTCGAAAATATCGGTCCGCGAATCTAGTCACATATACAGCTCATTGGTGAGTACGAACATATCAATATGAACCGCCACAGTTTAATTCGAACGTGTCGTTTACTAACACTTATTGAATATCACTCTAGATGAAAAATGGACAACTCAAATGTACATGCTTATAACTGTACATGAGCATCCATTCAGAAAAAGAAGGTAAATAAATTATACGTACATGTTACATGTACACGTTAGGACTCGGCTCGTCGCAAATCTGCATCTCCCATTATCTTACAACACACGGCAGTCCAAAACAGCTATATATTAGTGTGGTGCTTTCTCCCAAGTCGAGTCATATTGGACTCTCAAAAATCAATTCGCACCCATCATCCCAATTTATTAAAATTATCTCGTGTGGTTCCCAACATCATGCTTGCCAGCAAGATATACTTCTGTAATTAAAGGGGTTGACAGGAAGACAGCCCACACCCAAGACCATATCGAACCTGGCAGTAGCATTTAATTTTCTATTAGTTCTAATTGTTGTGTGTTAAAATTGTATGCATTCTGACATATATATAAACTATCTGTGTTTGAGACAGTGTATCACTAAGGTCGTTGATAACTTGCAGAATGGATCCATAATATAAATCGATGTTAGAGCGTTGGAGAGACGCCTCGCTACATAATGTCACGAGTTCCACCAGATGGCCAGTATTGCGACTAGAACATCACTTAAAGGTACTCAATCTGATTCGATGGCCCATAATGGCCCATATCATCATATTCCAACAGCATTATTTTTTTAATGCCGCTTCAGTTATCAGAATCGATTAATTGCCCAAAACATAATGTTAATCACAGTCAACTATAGTATAACATTGCCCAAAACATGCTATTTATCAATAATTTGTTCAATGAAATTTTGCCGGTTTGTCAAATATCTGACACAAAAAAAGCCACTTGAATTTTAGAGTTATCCATCTTCATCCGCTATTTGGTCCGAGACCTTCTTCTCGTCGACTTTTACTGGGCCACTTTGAGAGTACATTAATGCCCTAAATAATCGACTCCTTAACCACAGCAGAATTATGGGTAATTTTTCAGGATTTAGTCGGAAAAATGACTTGTTGCCATTCATCGGAAAGCTCTCACTAAAAGTATTGGTGGTGAAAAAAATAATAGATTTCAAAAATCGATATCTGATCATTCTGAGCTTTGATGGGTGGGTTCCTCGACGAATCAAATATTGCTTACCCCTGAAGCCATGGAAATAGTAATTTGCGAGCGTTAATTCGGATTATGCATCTTTAAAGAAATATAAATGTTCTTATTGTTCGATTAAATTATAAGCAGATGTATATTATCTACGAATGCAATATAGTCAAGATTCCATATTGTTTTAGTAATCCATAGAAAGATCCACAGAGAGTACCGACATCGATGATAGAAAAGTATATATTTTTGAGTGGGCACCTTAATGTGCCCTCCCCTCATAATTGGCACTGGACATTTTATGTTATATCCATATATCATGGAAACATTTGTAAAGTATGTAAAGCGCTGATATCGACTTACCTTCACATATATATTTCTTTTCTGTGTCACATGAAGCTGTATACCATTCACAGGGTGGTCGCTCCTTTCCAGATGCTTGATACACACAAGTCTGGTTGTGGAGATTGGTTGGTTCTCCGGCTCCCCAACAGTC
The DNA here is from genome assembly GCA_032622095.1 of Siphonodentalium dalli. Classification (NCBI taxonomy): domain Eukaryota; kingdom Metazoa; phylum Mollusca; class Scaphopoda; order Gadilida; family Siphonodentaliidae; genus Siphonodentalium; species Siphonodentalium dalli. Next base: position 197,062,789 of record CP136064.1, read on the forward strand.
GATACTAGAGTTCAAGCCCGCCCCATCTGTCCACTTGAAGCTCGACGCTGCGTATTCTAGCCCGAACCAAAAGCTCCCCATGTCGTCTCTGAGGTTCAAGAATCCCATGTTATAAGTTAGAGGATCTTCCAAAATTATTGTCTGGCATTTCGTGATACAAAGCGAGGTGAGACCAATATCCAACATGATTTTATGATACCAAATACATTGTCTTCCCTATCCCCAGATAACTCAATTAAAACAAAACACTATATGTGCCGTCAAGTGAGGTGCGAATTTGTTCTAGACGCCGTTTAATGGAATGCGTGTATGCTAAATACACAATTCTTAAATATGTTGCCTGCACATATCATAAAACAATACACAGAAAAAATTATAAATAAAAAACCCTATGTTGAGAGGTAAAAAAAACTATGGAAACATGTCTCCAGAAACTGTGCACGCGATGTACTGTTACGCAGCTCAGATAGTGTCAGGAATTCACACTAATAAAAAAAAAACTCGGCATGCAATGCAAATAAATACTTGTACTCATTTTGTAAATTTGTTGTTTACACTTCAGTTCTACGCTTGAAACTGATCTTACCGCCCAATCTGTCGACCGATATATATCGGCACTAATTAACACCACTGACATCGATTCTCATTGGCCACACTAACTAATTGTGTATCCTAAGAACCGATAGAAGACAAGATTTTCCCGCTAGGGTACGTTCATACGCTGGCAATATTGCACTGCAAAAATGCCAGCTGCAAAGGTTGTTTTGTTTTATTTTGTTGGCTGGCATTTTTGCCAGCTCGTGCTGGGTCGTGGCTGATCGTCAACAATCAACGGTGATATAATAACGGCGTATACCTCTCTGGCGGTGGCCACAACACAAGGCCACTAACAATAATTGATTGTGTCTGTACCGTCCTTGATACGATCGAATGGGATCGGGGTGTGTTCTCTGTGATTCTCATACACACCTAATTATACATGTGTACGGATCTTCGTTATATGATGATATGATGATATGGCGTGATACAAAGAGTACCAAAAGTGATGCTTCCCGAGTCATAAATGCGGGAGCTATAGGGGGTGGTGGCAGGACTCACTATGAGTATCCATGCATTGCTTCAAATGTGCTTACTTCAGTGAGCGTGTACAAATTCTCAATTGTTATAGAAATGGTCATGTATCGATCAGAATGGCACATTGAGATATCACTCAATTCAGATCAAGCTGGGGTTCGAATACGTGCCAACACCATCTACCCAGACTGCGATATCGATGTAATTGTAGTGGTTTAAAAGTGACTGCATGCTTGTGTCGTGGTGGTGGGGGCGGGGTCTCACAGTAGGGATAATGGGATGTTAGTCTTTGGCATTGATAAAGCATATATGGGCCTATATAATTATTCATGCCATTTGAATAACAATATATTGTGTGCTTTTGATCAATTTGTGTGACTATTTATTTGATTTCTTTGTTTTTTTTTAACATCAGCACCACGTCCCCCCCCCCCGTTTTTCTTAACTTATTGTTTTGCTTAACATGAAGACCAACGAGTTTGTGACTAAAATTATTGGAATGACAAATTTTGGAGTTTGGGATGATACCCGGGAAGATTTGAATTCGTCAGTTATCTTCGTTGAGAAGTGTGGACCCACCATCTCCTGTCTATGTGACGTTTATTGTACTCATATATGAGCAGCATCCCAGCGAAAGAGCTGGCCATGGCGATATCACATTCCAACACGTCAAGTGACATTATTTTGACTGGCCTAAGAATACCAACACGCATCGGGTTCTAATATATTGCAAACAGCTCATCAATCAAGCAAACGGCTGTCGTTCATTGATCACTAATAACGCTGATTTGTTGACAGCGGGCAAACATTAATCCGTTTTGGCAATTTTGCAGCTGGCATTTTTGCAGTTTGCAGTGCAATATTGCCAGCGTATGAACGTACCCTAATCTCACGTAACGCAGGAAAATATTATTTATTGACATCGGACAACATTTAGCGAAACGTGTAAATAACGGTTTTTTGCGTGATTGCTGATATCGTCGAGCTGTTGCAATATAGTAAGAACACCATGCGTGTTGGTATTCTTAGGCCAGTCAAAATAATGTCACTTGATATATTGGAATGTGAGATCGCCACGGCCAGCTCCATCGATGGGATGCTGCTGATATTTGAGTACCATAAACGCCACATATAGAGGAGATGGTGGGTCCGCACGTGGCTCAACGAAGAAAACTGACGACTTTCTGACCTTCGATAAATCCCATTGGTACCGCCTAGTATTGGTGTTTTTTAACTGGTACCACAAGCTTTCAAACTGTCGGTGGAAATTCCTAACCTAAGATCCACGATGGGCAATTTACTCAAAACAAAATTACCACTGGATGCATGTAAGGTCACCCATTAATCTAAATCAACTATTGGAAATTCCCATCGTAACACCACCTATATGGTTGATAACTCTCAACTGATTGCTACATTTTAGTACAATAATTCGGTCTAAAAACAACACATATCACATGTAATACTGTTTGGTATATCAAATTATCAAGCAGCACAAATTTCACACTATTTACTCGGAAAGTTCCAACTAATGTTGTGTCATGCATGAAATGTCCAACTGTTTTACTTTGGGGAATGGGGATCCACCCCTGACACACGTCACTGGTGGTAAATATTGCCTTGATTGAAATAGGTTTATGAAAACACTTCAAAATGTTCATATATATATATATATATTAACTAATTGTGCTATCTGACGTTGTCAATGCGAGTTAGAATGTATTTTTACATGCTTTATGAAAGTACTAAATTTACATACTAATAGCCTATACATACATACATAATAATTGACTCCATAGTTGTATACATATATAAATATACATATATGTATATGGTTTATGTATGCCAAAGATGAGCCATTATCACAACTGTCAAAACCCCCGCCATGGCACAAGCAACATCACTTTCAAAACAACTATTTTAAATCAATACAGTGGATACGCTCATCACAATCTGGGCTAGACTATATATATCTCATATATATTTTGAAGACCTCTGTCTGTCTGTCTGTCTGTCTGCTTGTCTGTCTGTCATTTATACAAATCTACGATTCTCGACCGATCGGGACGAAACTTGGTACGTGTGTGTAGTTTGACCAGGCGGTGAACGTTGTCGTATTGGCGAGCCCGTGCGGCGCCCGCTTCGCGCATGCGCAGACGAGATCTCGGAAACGGGTGGAGCTATCGACTTGAAATTTGCTATGTGAATGTATCTTGTCCCGGATACGAATTTTATCGGGTCGCCGAGCCCGTACGACGCCAGCTTCGCGCATGCGCAGACGATATCTCGGAAACGGGTGGAGCTATCGACTTGAAATTTGCTATGTGAATGTATCTTGCCCCGGATACGAATTTTATCGGGTCGCCGAGCCCGTGCGACGACGCCAGCTTCGCGCATGCGCAGACGAGATCTCGGAAACGGGTGGAGCTATCGACTTGAAATTTGCTATGTGAATGTATCTTGCCCCGGATACGAATTTTATCGGGTCGCCGAGCCCGTGCGACGCCAGCTTCGCGCATGCGCAGACCAGATCTCGGAAACGGGTAGACCTATCGACTTGAAAATTGGTTTTTGAATAGCCCGGACAACGTCGGGCTCATCGGCTAGTCTCATATATATTTTGAAGACCTCTGTTTGTATGTTTGTATGTATGTTTGTCTGTCATTTATACAAATCTACGATTCTCGACCGATCGCGACGAAACTTGGTACGTGTGTGTAGTTTGACCAGGCGGTGGACGTTGTCGTATTGGCGAGCCCGTGGGGCGCCCGCTTCGCGCATGCGCAGACGAGATCTCGGAAACGGGTGGAGCTATCGACTTGAAATTTGCTATGTGAATGTATCTTGCCCCGGATACGAATTTTATTGGGTCGCCGAGTCCGTGCGACGCCAGCTTCGCGCATGCGCAGACGAGATCTCGGAAACGGGTGGAGCTATCGACTTGAAATTTGCTATGTGAATGTATCTTGCCCCGGATACGAATTTTATTGGGTCGCCGAGTCCGTGCGACGCCAGCTTCGCGCATGCGCAGACGAGATCTCGGAAACGGGTGGAGCTATCGACTTGAAATTTGCTATGTGAATGTATCTTGCCCCGGATACGAATTTTATCGGGTCGCCGAGCCCGTGTGACGCCAGCTTCGCGCATGCGCAGACCATATCTCGGAAACCGGTAGAGCTATCGACTTGAAATTTGGTTTTTGAATAGCCCGGACAACGTAGACCGGACAACGTCGGGCTCATCGGCTAGTAATATATATTGGCACAGGTTCCAATCCGACAATGGACCGACATGGGCGAATATATGGACATCTCAATGTGCCATTCCGACAGATACGTGGCAATGTCGACAATAAATGAGAAATTGTTCAAGTTCATTGAATTAGGCACATTTGAAACAACGAATACTCATACTGAGTCCATGCCTCCGTAAATATTATATATCTTTGGTGAAGTTGGCGACTCTGTTTTTGTCCATTTTACCAGCCCCCTTCCCCTAGCTCCAACATTTCTGAAAAGTACCACTTTCGGAACTCTTTATACCACTTCATGAGATTCCTCGCGTGTACATGTATATGAATATGACAATAGCTGAGAACAAACTGTTCTACCAATGCCTCTCCCCGATACACAATTCGTATCAAGGACAAAACAGACACTTGTAATTATTGTTAGTGGCCTCGTTTTGTGTGCAAAGGGCAAAGAGGTAGACGCCATTATCATAAATCGTCGTTGTTTGTTGTCAGCCAGCCACGACGGAGCACGAGCTAGTCGGCAGCCTGCAAAAATGCCAGCTAACAAAACGACCATCGGGCAGGGCATTTTTGCAGTTTGCAGTGCAATTTTGCCAGCGTATGAACGTACCCTATTTGGCTGCAATTAAAATATTTCCGCGCAAGCATATCCCATTCTCCAGATTCAGATTAAGAATCAGATTCAGTCGCATTTGACATAACAGGCGATTCAATTATAAACAGTGTACAAATACATAATATAAATGGGTACATGTATGTTAGGTGACATAATATTCATATACACACACAATACACACAAAAAAGGTTGGAGTTATTAGTGTACTACGTGTGCATGGTATCTTGATTGAGGGTAGCTAATAGATGTGGTGTTTAAAGTAAGTGGGTTGGGGTGTTGTATGATATGAGTCAACTATCTTTTAACACGACTATTTTATATTTTTCATATATATTTATATATCGTGGTGCGTTAATCATATCCTCATGAGTGCAAACTAATTTCTAGGGCTTTCTTTATAAATAGTGAAAGGTTTGTGATCGAGCGATTATTGCGGGAAGTAAAGAGCTGCTGTAGTTTAAGAACATTTGGTCTTCTGAAGTAATATGGCTTGATAAATTCTTAGTAAGGGTTAGAGCACAAGAATTGTTCTTTACCAGAATCAATCGAGTCGAAGACCAGATTTATTCTGGGAAAGAACTATTCGCGTGCTCTGACCGACTTGTGCCATTGAGCGTGTTTTGACCACGAATCACAATCCGTGCATTGGTCGCGATTGGACACAATAGCCGATTAGCCACGCCCAACAACGTGATTAACATGAACTGATCGCCGTTGAATGTGAATAGATATGTCCGAAACAACACGGACTGGTCCCACTTTTGTCTGTTATGAGTTGCGTGTGCCGAACAATGGGATAATCATTGAACCATTCCTTAGCCAGCCTTGAGAATTGATGTGCTTTACCAAAAATCAGGGAACGATTGCAACAATGGGATTGTGCTTTAAGGTCATTTAGAAATTCACATTTCAGGACAAGGTGGAATTCATCTACGAGTTCTGACTTGCAAAGGGTGCATACTCTTTCTGAGTAGTCGGTATTATACCAGCTAGGAGCCCTGCCCAACTGGTAGTCGATGGTTTCGTGTGCAAGTAAATCCCATTCTCCTGTTGCCTATATACACAATGATACAAAATACATGGTGTGTGCAAGCCAACTAATCTATACTGTTCTATCATCAATACGCATATGCCGTGTATTTGATCTTACTCACCGGCGATTGGCTGCGGACACAAGTATCACAGTAGCGATGGCATAGTAGGTGTGACAATTTATTATGATGGAGTTTGGTGACAATTGATCGTCATAATTAGTATGATATAGCCAGCCATGTTGCCCGCTGAGTTTCCGCACAATGACTCGACTGGACCAATTAACCCATTGCGTTTCACCAAGGTTGATCTCTACCCATCACGTTTTGCTAAATTGTATTCGCTACGATATATAATTGCACGATCGATCGTCCAGAATTGTGTTTGACCGTAGCCTGGTGGCAGTTCCTCATTCACTCACATATCATGCATGTGGTACGTTTTTTTAATATGATCTCAATGCATGTTTATCTACTTATATTAATTTCATGAGTATTGAGACAGTTCCCCAATTGCGTTTTTTATTTTGCGACGTTTATAGTTCTACGCATAAGGTCTGAATACTGTGGTACGTGTGTCCGCAGCCATTAGGTATTAAGCTTATCTGACACGACCATGTGTTGCTGATCAAACTATGCTGTTACTATTTGTTGGGTGTAAGAAAACCTCTATCCGCGATAAGGGTATGTAAACTTACGCGGCAGCCGCTCTGTAATCTTCGAGGTACTTCGTGACATCATCATGCTCCTCCATATTGTTGATTTTCAGTAAGCTCATTCCTAGTTGACGACAGCAGTATTCTGCTTCCCTCGCCCCAAGGACATCAACATAAATAAACTGGTATTTTGCCGAGAATATCACTGTGAAATGGCGAAAATGTGAAAATGAGACGTTGGTCAGCAAAGATGTATAAAGGTATATTTTCATCAACATTCAAATTTAACACCAGAGCCAAACATCGTATATACGAAAAGCACAAAGCAGAAATAACAAGAAAACCATCGTCAGAAATGGTAACGCCCTCAAAATCATATTATTAGGCATGTATAAAATATATTGGAGCTTTAATATGTAAAAAAAAAATCGTGTGTGTGTGTGCTTGGTGATGAAGCATGAGGAAACGTTTTGAAAATCGGACGTGCCAAACCAAAGTTCTGATAATTATGAAATATTTACGTACCATGCGTCACGTATAATATATGTTCACAAAGGGTGCATATACGTTTCAATTGGTTGAAAAGTTCATCGGTAAACATGCAGCGCCCATTGCATTGATACACCAATAAAATGGGTCACTCGCACCAAAGTGCTGAAGGGTACACAGGTTTTGAAAATGTGCTGAACGGTCAGTCCTTTCCCACTTATTACAAATCCTACCAGAGTAACATAATGTTCAGCTACCATCATGGACCACGTATATACGAACAAGATAGGCACCGATTTGAAAGCAGGAATCGTTATAACAGATATGTCTGACCACCTTGGTACTTTCCTGAAAGAAAAATCTAATCATATCCCAAAAATCAAAGAATTAAAAGAATGACTTACTCTGCTCAAGATATGGAACTCTTCAAGAGATATCTCACCACAACCAACTACAATTCTGTTTTGGAAACAGAGTGCCCAATGAAGTTTATGATTAATTCATGTCCCTATTCAAATATGCTCACGACAACGCTTTCCCGTTATAACAAACCAGTCCCAAAACTAAAATGATCAAAATCCAAGAATGGATGACAGATGTGTTAGTAACCCATCTGTCATTCTTTGATTTTGATAATAAAAATTTATTCGGATTATAAACAACGCAAAAGATAACTCACACACTGAACCGTTATAATCCGAATATATTTTTTTGTAGAAGATATAATCTACTAGTACGAATGCTATGGCCCCATATTTGTATATAATATAAAAAATTACTCTGTACCAGAGCATTATAAAGACATAATGTTAAGATTCGGGTTTGAAGTTTTGGTTTCTCAGTTTTCATATTTGCATTGTTATGAGCTCTTGTTAATTATGCGAATAGTATCCATAAAATCTAAATACACCTAAATGTGTTATTTCACAATCTAATATGCGCCCAATCGCTAGAAAACGTCGTAAACGTGCTTGGAGATACGACTTTTACGGAACACAGCGCAAGCTCACTTCCGGATTATAATGTCGTATAGGAGATCCGACCTTCAGGCACGCATACGGCCTCATCGTACTTTAATTGTGTGTCATATAGTGCCGAATGTAAAAGTTATAATTGGAAATTAACATGGTTTATACATGTTTACATGTAGAATTTGTACAAACTGTATTATTCGGTTAATTTCAATAAAACGTGAATGTGGTATGTCGCTACATGTGTCTGTCGACGTTTCGAAAATCAGACAACAGTTACTGCAAGTCCTTGCATTTATCTATATATATAATATGGTTTTATAAATTGCCAGTTCGGTGCGAACGTAAGTAATGAATGTTGTCTTTGTTATGAAAGTTGTGCATTGAACGTGTAATCTGGGACAAATATAGATACATGAGTGTGTATTATTGGTCACATGCAGGATGAATCGAAGGAGTACCGGTATATAGTCCAGGCACTTTAGGGTTCACTAGGGCAAAAAATCGGGGAAAGCTTTTTGAGATATCATAATTTTTCGTAATAGTGTAAATTCTGACGAAATTCCATCAGACCATATGTGAATGCAGTCATATGTAGGTTAATTTACGGACTCAATCTTCACACATACCCGTCCATCGAGGAGCAGGTGTCGCTAGATATGTGTAATTGATGCTAGATCTTACTAACATTCGATATTCCACAATTGTGGTGACATTTATTGCCGAAGAGAGCATATAAATCGCATGATGATTCAATCAAAATTTTCCAAATAAAAGAGGGCGAGTAAAAATATTCAGACGACAATGAGCTAAAATATTAACCATAATACTAGAAGAGTGGTTATTCAGAATAAGAAAGTGATAAGATATATCGAACCATCACCATTCTTATGATTTTATAGCCGGAAACCTAACACTACCCCCTAAAACGTACGCCATGGCTTCCAGTGTTTGAAAAGCAAAAATACCACATAATAGTCCTGGCGTTTGGCGTAACAATTATGCAATATGTGACAACACTATGAAACTTGGCACATAGATTCCTAATCACTATTAATCATTTTCAGATGTGTAGACATCGCGGCAGGTCCTTCCTTAGCAACGGTTGCTAGGCAACTATCCGACATCGAAGAAATTTAATACAAATATGACTGATATGACGGCAGTTTTAACAAACTAAACTACGTCATGCAGCACTTTTGTTGTGAAAATAATATTAGTTGTTGTTAGAGTGGATCTGGCTGGAAAATTACCATATATTTACTTACAGGGGTGGTAACGGTTGCTAGGGACATATTCGAAAAATGCCGAGCTGACTGATATCATGGTAGTTTTAACATACTAATATAAACTACGCCATTATCATTCTATGGTTCGACTTGAAAAATTACCATATATTTCTGATAACGGGTGCTAGGGACATACCCGAAATCGAAAAATGCACACATGACTGATATTATGGTAGTTTTAACAAACTAAACTACGTCATGTAACATTTTTATATTGAAAACAATATTTATAATTGTTGTTAGTGTGAACATGACAGTATAGTTGCCATATTCGTTACCTAACGGTTGGTGTAATGGTTGCTATGGACATATCCACCTTTGAAAACATACCATATGTATGAGTTTCTGGTAATTTTAACTGATATAACTGTTTCATAATATGGTATGAGTTTCGGGCAATTTACATGACATAATTGTTTCATAACATGCCATATTATGATTATATTAAAAATCTGCATCACTACCTGTGTGGAGGTTATGATTGTATCTAAATTTCATCAATCGATTGTTGGAATATATTTTAATGAGACATGTCAAAATATTGACCCACATTTATGTTGATACCACCTGACCCCCCCCCCCCACCATGGAATCCGACATTCACACTACATTTGACAATGGAATCCATGCAGAACACTCTACCACGATGTGATAGCATCCGCATACTAGTTGCTATACGGTAGGAACTAACTGTGAGTCCTTCCTGTCCATGCCATAACTACATACATATCAATACATGGGCATGGGTCATTTACAAGTCTATAGGAGATCGTACATTGCCTATATATTTCAGACTGAGCTACCGTGAACTACCTTTATGAACCGGTGCCCATTTCCCATTTACATGGGCAGCTATGGGCCCATTACCAACCCATAGTTATCATGGTTCATGACCTATCATTATATGGAACTGCATCCAATGACGTGTCTTTAACTACTTATGGACGGATAGTCAGTGGTATCACCCGTTCTGTTTCGGACAACACGGTATTGCAGAAGGTCGGATGGCCATCACTCAATAAACGACGTCAACTTCATAAACTGCAGGCACTCTATAAAATAATCAATAATCTAGCCCCCTCTTATCTAGCCAATTCACTTCCCCCCAGATCTCACGAGGTTGCAGATTATAATTGGAGACGCCCAGTAAGTTTTACTCATACTATTGCAATACTGAACACTTCAAACAGTCTTTTTTCCAGCGATGGTGTTAGAATGGAATAAGCTTCCCAAAGTAATCACCGATGCTGATCAATCTTCTACCTTTACAACCAACTTGTATCATATAGATCCCACAATCAGCCCCCCTCTACATTTCTATGCTGGACGCAGAAAATAGAACATTTTTCATTGTCGCATACGTAATTTTTGCAGTGAACTCCGATGTGATATGTTCAATAATTATATCGCTGACAGCCCCGCATGCTCATGTGGAAATCGATCTGAAGACGCCTATCACTATTTCTTCATGTGCCCATTGTACCAACGTGAGCGCTCAGTTCTCTTTGAGAAACTAGCCCGCGAAAATCTCCAAGTAAGCCATATTTCAGAACTCATGTGTGGAATACCTTATCTCTCGTCCCAACAAAATATGAAACTATTTTCCATCACACAGCAATATATTGCAGCGACTAAGCGTTTTGACCCCTAATGATTATATTTATCTTATTTGCGAATCTATACTTGCTTCCGGAATTTCAACTTTTACCTCACAAGTGGACAAACCTCCCATTCAAACATCTCATTCTGATTTATCATCTGTATTGCCTTCCAGAGCACAACAATAACAAAATAGAGAACAAATCAAGTGTACCATTATATTTTACAACCAACATAAAAGTACTTAGAATAGATAATATATTGGCACTTGTCAATCATTCCAACATTAATAAAGTAGTGACATTCTTCAAATACAAATTTTCTCACAGATAAGAAGCAATCTCATGTTGGATCATCTCTGGAAGGCGCTACACACTATATCTCCCATAACTTCTCACCATGTAAGTTTGTACCGTCATCTTGATCACATGTGTGTTACAATATTGTATTAGGAGAAGGGCTTCATAAGTTGCAAAAACTTGTGCCCCAATCCCTTTTGTATATTTTGCAAATAAAATATGTTTCAAGTCAACTACTGTGTCCATGTCATAGAAAGGGGCCTGGACCGATGATATACTATTTAGGACTGGTTATATGGATTTGCTGTATATGCCTGGGTACATGTCATGAGTTCATAACTATAGGCACCTGTGTAATTGCACTACATGTGGTATTCACGTGGGTTCATATCGTATGCGTGGCTGTGATTATAACCTAGATAGTCATGTAACATGTACATTCATGAGATGGGTTCATGTCTTACGTATAAATGTCTGGTAATAAGGTCATAACTGTTGGATAATGTCATAACTAAATCAGCCTGGATACATGGGCTGTCATATATATAGTGGCCCGTCTCAATTTCCTACCTATATGAGCCTGGGTCTGTAGCCAAGCTATAGTGGTGCACACGGCCTATCTATAGGGACCTCCATCCTATAGGGCGTTGGTCGAATGGCTGAAAACGGGCGTACGTATATGGTATACATATAGAGATGTGGATCCATGCACAATAATTTTGGTCCATGACTTACCCGTAGGGCGTGGGGTCCATGTGTCTCCCATATATGTGAACCAGTCCATTGCCTACCAGCATATATGTGAATCTATGAACTGACTAATAACGCCGGTTCCGTAGCTTATATTTAGGGACCCGTGTCCATGTTCTGCCTATAGGCACCTGTATCCAATGCATACATAAGTATAGTAACCTGGGAATTAGCACTACTTAAACGTGCCTGGGTCTTTGGTGTAGATATATCACGTATAAGGGGTGGGTCCATATCCTACATTTTGACACCTGCTTATGCCTGGGTACAATGCTATATGGAATACATATATCGGTCTACACATATGGGCATATGGGCATGTGCCATGTGTGTATGGGCTATTTATAGGGCCCTCCATCCTTAACCTTCATACGTGTGGCATCGGTCCAATATGTAGGTTGGTATGTCACACAACTGCCCCATATGTTCATACCATATATACATGTAGGGTCCTGAATCCATGGTGTACTAATGTATTGTGCATCGGACTTGGTCTATGGTATCTGAGTACATGGTCTACATGTGACCACTTTGGTATTTGCACTATGTAACAGTGTCATGGTCCCATGCAGCTTAGATATAATACAACATGTATAATGGGCTGGGGCCATCGCAATAGAGTATACTATTGTATTTCTATAACATGGCATTGCTCCATTGCGGCCTCGATGACCAGGTATAACCCGTCTTACATCGTGGCTAAATGGTGTATGCCTAGTCTATAGATGCCTGGATCCAAGGCCAATATGTAAGGGCTTATATGAAGCGGTCAGGTTCATGGACTATACATATACTACGCCCATAGTCTATATGTATGGACATGGATCCTATTTAATAAATAGAGCATGGCTTGGAGTGAAATACGCCGATATAGTGCATAGTGAGGTTGTGTAGTTCACGACGCGAAGTGGGGTGAACTACACAACCGCACTATGCACTATTTAATAAATAGAGCATGGATTGGAGTGAAATACGCCGATATAGTGCATAGTGAGGTTGTGTAGTTCACGACGCGAAGCGGATTGAACTACACAACCGCACTATGCACTATATCGGCGTATTTCACGACAAGTCATGCTCTAATTATTATATTGTATCGAACAAATGCAGAAATTAAAGGCAAACCAATGGGCAAACACCATTTTTTTTAAAGAAAAAAAAATAATATGTAAAAAAAAAAAAAAAAAATTTAAATTCCTCTTTGTTCAGGTTTGTTTGTTTGTTTTTTTTTAATTAATTCTTTGTAATTTTTTTTTTTTTCAATGTTTGTTTTCCTGTTTTTTTTTTAAACTTTGGCTGCCTGTTTGTTGTTTTTTTTTATAATTTTTTGTTGTTTTTTTTTTATTTGTTGTAAATGTTTATTTATTGTTTGTTTATTTTTCATGTTTTTTCCTGTTTTCCTGTTTTCCTGTTTAAATTCCCCTTTGTTTGTTTTTTTAAATTAATTTTTTTGTTGTACCTGTGGTGACCAGTGACCAAACTCAAGAACATTTAGACCAATGTCAACACATTTCAACCACTTACCCATTCTTAATTGGTGCCCGGACGAACGAAGAATGTATTAAATTTGGTCATTTATTAGTATAAGTCGCTCTTGTACACGGAACTATCAGAATAATTGAGCCGCGAAATTATTGATTATTTTCGAACCGAGCGGTCACGTGACTCTGATCGGAAGCAAAGAATTTACGGCTACAAAAAAAAGTGTACCCAACTCCGGAAACATGAACGTATGATTGGTGTTATTGGGCCATGAAAATCTGCAGTAGCGTGTTTTTTCAACGCTTAGTATACAGCATATGGGTATTATTTATTTACAAGAGACAGCTAAAACAAGCTGTAATCGGCAAATTGTATTCTCGGTTCATTTTATTAGTTGTTCGGGTACGGCAACCGATCACACGTGTTTGTGTTACCGGTATAGGAATGGGGTATCGCGAACTTAGGAAACGCAACGGGACTCCAGAGAAAACCTTTGTAATTTTGATTTAGCAGTAGGAAACTATTATTTTCAACTTTTTCTAAGTTCAGACAATTGATGTTCGCCTTACTGAAGCTTTAATTTGGATCAGCGGCGAAATAACAAGTAGTTTCAGAACAAAGTTTGATGTACTGTTCATTACTATTTTTAGTAGTCAAAACTACATATGCATAGTGCACGATGGGAGAGACTTGAAGGCGTAGTATACAACTACGACTAATAGAGTCGAGTAGCCAACCAATCGGAAAGCTTGATTTCAATAACAAAGTCACGTGAGATACAATATATCGGCGTATTTCACGACAAGTCATGCTCTAATTATTATATTGTATCGAACAAATGCAGAAATTAAATTATTGATTATTTTCGAACCGAGCGGTCACGTGACTCTGATCGGAAGCAAAGAATTTACGGCTACAAAAAAAAGTGTACCCAACTCCGGAAACATGAACGTATGATTGGTGTTATTGGGCCATGAAAATCTGCAGTAGCGTGTTTTTCAACGCTTAGTATACAGCATAGGGGTATTATTTATTTACAAGAGACAGCTAAAACAAGCTGTAATCGGCAAATTGTATTCTCGGTTCATTTTATTAGTTGTTCGGGTACGGCAACCGATCACACGTTTTAGTGTTACCGGTATAGGAATGGGGTATCGCGAACTTAGGAAACGCAACGGGACTCCAGAGAAAACCTTTGTAATTTTGATTTAGCAGTAGGAAACTACTATTTTCAACTTTTACTAAGTTCAGACAATTGATGTTCGCCTTACTGAAGCTTTAATTTGGATCAGCGGCGAAATAACAAGTAGTTTCAGAACAAAGTTTGATGTAGTGTTCGTTACTATTTTTAGTAGTCAAAACTACATATGCATAGTGCACGATGGGAGAGACTTGAAGGCGTAGTATACAACTACGACCAATAGAGTCGAGTAGCCAACCAATCGGAAAGCTTGATTTCAATAACAAAGTCACGTGAGATACAATATGACTATGTATATGTGCCTGGGTCCTAATCTAACTATTGTAGGATAGGTCCATGGCTAACATATTGGTGGCTGGCCCTATGTTCTTCATATATAGTAGAGTGGGTCCGTGACTTACATTATACATCTAGCTGTGTGGGTCTATGCCTCATATAACTAGTATGGTCATGCCTCATATTAAATATAAGCAACAACTTTACAACTCTCACTTTGAATTTCCGACATCTGGACTGATGGAGCATAACGGATAATTTTACCCATATGAAGACTAAATTTGTAGCACATTCAGGTTAGTCTCACACTAAGAACATTTATAATTGTTTTCACCATAAAAAACGAGTTTAGTTAAAACTACCATAATATCAGTCGCATGTGCATTTTTGTATTTCGGGTATGACCCCGGCAACAGTTACCAATCATAATAAGTACGAATTATATGGTATTTTTTCAGCCAGCTCAGCACTAACAACAACTATTATAACTCTTTTCAACATAAAGGTGCTACTTGGTGTAGTTTAGTTCGCTAAAGCTACCATAATATCAGTCATTTGTGCATTTTTAGATTTTGGGTGCGTCCCTGGCAACCGTCACCCCCTGTAAGAAATATGGTAATTTGTCAGTCAGGTCAAAACTGACAACAATTATTTTCAACATAAAATGCTACACGACGTAGTTTATTTTGTTAGAACTCACATAAGATCAGTCATATGCATTAATTATATGCCGGGTAGTTGCATAGCAACCGTTGCTAAGAAGAGCCTGTCGCGAATTTCGCCACATGTGAAAATGAGCAGTAGCCTATAAGCAACATAAGTGCCTAGTGTCGTGCTTAGAGCAAAATGTGACGAGAGCCTGTTTAGGGGGTAGGGTTATGTTTTTCAAGTATTGGCCACGTATCATATGTATAGTCGCTATATCTGCATAGTATAAGTTGAAGGAGAGATGTCTGTGCAGGTTTTAAAATAAATTGCTCGCACCTACGTAATGAATAGCCCGAGAAATTTGACATCGAATACGACAGTTTGTCTGAAAAAAATCGTAATTTTTTGGGGTCATTATGTTATTTCATATCAATATCTGCGAAATTCATTCAAATCCCCCCCCCCCCCCCCGTTGAATTGGTATCTCTGGTTTGAGAATTGTGTATTGAACTATATTGAGTACATTTTGTATATGTTTCGGCTGGAAAATTGTTATAGCATCCCAAAATAGACCTATATGTACCAAAGTTCCAATTCCCAAGTCGATAGCTCGTGCGAAAACGGCACTGTTAACCCCTAACTTCCGGCCGGTGCCGTCAGGTACGCAGAACCCAAAAAGACACCGACCGCACCTCCCCTGACTACCTGACCACGGAAATGGACATCCTATGATGCAGCGACTACCCCTCTGTATCAATGGGCGATTGGGCAAGTCGCTAACTGTATCGGAAGTGAATAAATTAACCCATACGCTGCTGCCGAATTCACTATGAATGTACGCAAACACGCCAAAAATAACACCCGCCGACCCGAGCGAGATGTGGCATGTACTATCGCGCAGAATGGACAAGTATGTGCCAACTTCCAATTCACAAGTCGATAGCTCGAGCGGAAACGGCAATGTTAGCCCCTAAGCAGCGGCCAGACGCCAAAAGCGGTCGGGTTCCCCTACCCACGGTTGAACAAGATGAAACCAATTTTTGTTAAAGGAGAAATACATATTGTTCACGAAAATGACTGCTAAAATAACGGTATCGGTGGTGGCTATTGTCAAATCGCCGACGAACGATACCCACCACTAATTTCTTCCAGAAATTAACGATTTGTTTTTGGTAAGGCGAGCCATGAGGCTTATTTGCCAGCATTGTTGTTGTTAAAATTACTAAATCATACCATATCTCTACTTTATAGGGAAAAGTATACATGTGTCCCTCTAAATCGATAAAAATGTAGAAAAACGGATATGTTGTTTTATATCTCATAAACTGGTCTGACCAAGGTGACAAGCGTTAGCTCAAACATGTTCTATGTTTTGAGTTCCCTTACACTATTAGAAGTATTGACACGACGAACTGAAAATATAGCATCAATATTAACCGAGTGTGTGTGCAAAGAATGGTTATATATGGAATTACACAATGTTTATGGATTAGTTGGTTCCCGAGATAATGCGGCACTTTACAAAACGCGGATGAATGACAAATATAAAAGGTGATCGTTTTATTTTTCGAAAACACTGTACCGGATTTCAAATCTTGAATACAACACGAACTGAATCTGATCTGTTTGCAACCACGGGAAGCACGGATTCGTGGCTACAGGACATATATGTAGCTGATAATAGCATACACAACGGTGATATAATCCGAAAATATCACATAATAGTGATTTAAAACAATTTTAAAAAGTTGGTCGTATCCGGATCCGGATCCGGAATCGATTCCCGATTTGTATGTACATCTGCACTCTCAGCAATCATGGACCAATGACAAAACGAGAGAGAGAGAGAGAGAGTGTGTGTGTGTGTGTGAGTGTGTAAACCCAACTCTGTGAAGACATTCATATAGTAAAACAATGTCCTCACAATCTTAAAAACAAATTCCCTTAAGCCGACGGAATTTTTTTGAATTTTTTTATATTTTTTCGTCCGCACTAGGCGGAAATGATACTACGCATGCGTTACAAAGATTGCCGTTATTTCGTTAAAGGTACCCTCCGAGTTTGGATATATTTACGAAATAACGGGAGTCCTCACCAATAAGGTATTGTTTGAATTTCTAAAGAAATGTCCCCACAACGTGTGTAATACAAACAAGGGTGTGTGTGTGTGTGTGTGTGTGTGTGTGTGTGTGTGTGTGAGGGTGTGTTTACCTGGGGTTGGGAGGACATACACATGTTTGCACACCAACGTTGTGGGTACAATTTGGTTTATGAGGACATTCCAATGTCCTCACAATGATGTCCTCGCAATGGTATCAAAACTACATTCTGACTGTGTATTTCAATTTTAGGAACGGTCCCCATAACTCGGTTTGTATTCTGAACCCACACACACATACACAAAAATATTCCATTGGCGAATCGCGGGTCGCTTCGCACAAACAAACTATATTACACGAGTGTATAGATAGCCAATGAAAACGCTCGACTCTTCAGAGTACTAACATTTTTAACCAATCAAAGCGGTCCTTCCGGTGACGATTTGTGAGTCGTCCAATCAAAGGTATGTTGTTTCCGCTTCATTTCTAGTGCATTTAGCAGCCATTTAAAAAAAAGATCAGAAGTATTTTCTATCAAAGTAAGTATAGTTAGTATAATTATTTAAAGAAATAAAGTTAAATATATATATTCTCTCTAATCTAAATGAGTTTATCTAACCGATCATGTACTACTATTAGGGGCGAGCAGGGTATAAGTTTCGGGAAAACGGGATTGACCATATGATTTTAATTTTTCGTGATTTGGAAATGTCTGTCGCAGCACTGTGTACAGCACATGTGATTGAACTTAAAGCACCAGAGAATACTTTTCAAACATTTATTAATTTAGTCAGCGAAGAGTGACTACAGAATCAAACAAACAAACATTGTCTGACTAAATTTGAGATTTTTTTTTTATTTAATTTTTAATATTATGCGAATCTGGATTGGTTTTTAGTAAATTTTACAAAAAATCATTATACTATTGGTTTTTACAAAAAATAATTTGCGAGGGACTACCATCACTACGGGCGCGTTTGTCACTCAATTTTGGTCCCCGTTCTCCGTGACCAGTTTATTACTATTTTTACCTACAGCGCGAATTTTGTCATTCTCGGTTTTGCGATTGTCTCATCATTGTGGGTGAAAGACGCCGAGATTTTAAACACAAAACAGATCGCTGATTATTGACATACATGTAGCCTACCTGTAACTTGTAAGCTAATCCAAATGTGCCCAAATTAGGTAATCGTCGAGTAAATATACGTCCAGGGGCTGTCCGGAATCCGGGAATGACGCAACTAGACTAGAGTGATTGTTCTATTTTTAAATTTGTGTCTGTCTTGACCTCATCTGCTCATGTAATTGTGTCATGATTGTGCTTGTCAGTAATGTCACCCAACCCGGATATTTGTGGGAAAGTATGTAAGATATTTCCAGTGTATTCTTTTCAGCAAACAGATTCAAGTTCATACGGTATTGTATGATATCTGTTTCCAAATTCCATTGTCCAGGCCTGGTGTTTATATCAAATTCAGGGTGGCAGAAAATCGCTCCCTAATCAGGTCTGGCAAATGTGAGAATACAGCTACAATAGCTGTATTCAGCTAACCTAGCTGTATTCAGCTATATATTATACTCTCAAACCGGCTGTTTTTCGATAATAAACTAGAAACGCTATAATTTGCGCATTAAAATTAGGCTACCATATTCTCCGGCCATCCTCAACCAAATCAAAACCGTCACTTGTTTTCTGACAAAGTGTTGCCTTTTGTCGACATGGCAGTTCTGATTTTGTGTGAAAACTTACTACGGCGGTCGATGTCAGTAAATATTCTGGGGACTATTTTCTGCGAATGCATTCATTAGCTAACTTATAAAATAAAGATCAAATTCATCGCAAACACTTGTTTACTTCTTCCCGATGCTAAACCGGTAGGGGGCGTTAGAATGGTGTACAACTGTACATATATCAAACATTTAGAATTACATACCACTACTGGCACTAGCGGTTTGTGAGCGATACTGATAACTATTCATAACGGTATATACAGATATTGTGCTGCATATTGCAAATGTATGGCACAACATAGGGACAACTGAAATGAAAATGCGACTTATATAATTTCTGAAGTATTTTAAACATGGAAGTCCTGGTCGTTAGCGAGTCAGAACTATTCAATCTGTTTTGGCGGGTAAATGTATAATGTGTGAAAACTTACTAAACATAACATTGTTATTTGTATTTTCGCGATTCGACATACATGTATGCGTTTCCATATTTTTGGAGAGTGTCAGCTCAAGCAGCACTTGAGTGGTACTCGCTCAGTTAAACTCTGGCAAGAGATGTTCCCCTTTTTACCTGTTTTAACGCACCAACCAAACTGTGTTTTAGCAGCATCCTATTTATACTTCCGGGAATGTTTATAAGATGTTCCATCTTCGGTGATAAATATTGTATTTAATGTATTTTTCAAGGTATTCTGCATTGCATAAGAGAGTTATTAAACCGTTATGACCGACATCGACCGCCGTAGTAAGTTTTCACACATAATCACCATTGCCGTGTCGACAAAAGGCAACACTTTGTCAGAAAACAAGCGACGGTTTTGATTTGGTTGAGGGTGGCCGGAGAATATGGTGGCCTAATTTCGATGCGCAAATTGGCGCTTCTAGTTTATTATCGAAAAACAGCCGGTTTGAGAGTTTAATATATAGTTGAATACAGCTAGGTTAGCTGAATACAGCTATTGTAGCTGTATTCTCACATTTGCCAGACCTGCTAATACTATAGTAATAGTTACTAATATTTAGGAGGGCAAATCGCTCTCCTGAATATGTTGTGATTTTTGTATGTAATTCATTCCATTTTACATGAAAAGATAAATCACAATACTAGTACATGCAGTGGAGTATAAAATCAATCCACTTTTTTCAGAACAATTAATAAATTAGTTCAATGCAGTGCAGAAGATCTTGGAAAGACACATGACGATCTTGTCAACCAGAGCACGCAGCACTTATGTCATAACCTATCGCTATAAAATATATCGGGACACTGATTTACAAAAGCCGGAACTCATTGGTGTTTACAAATCAAAGCCTCGATGCTGCTCTGAACTCTATCCGAATACATGTGGTAACCGAAAGATGTCAACACGACTTCAAAGACTCGATGTCGCTGTAGAATTTATCACCGCGCATGCAGTTTTGTTACTAGGGGTGTAACGATACATCGATGTATCGATGCGACAGCAATACAGCACTGACGATACGGTCATCGATACGGGCGTTCAAATGATACATACGTATCTCGATACACAAATTGCATATTGTTATTACCAATTCAGGTATTAAGTAAGCAGCGGTCGCCACGAACGAGAACGATCAATGTTGAATCAGCATCTAACAAAAAATTAAGGTAATCCCCCACAATAAGTAATAAAAATGATAAGCATTCAGTGTATCCCGCCGACCACCCAATAATAGAACCTAATGACCATGTCCCTATCGAAGGCAAGTGATTCAAAAGCGATGTCATTCGACCTTGACCGAATTTGGCCATCAACTTCATGAACGTCGACGTATGTCGGTCATCTTCAAAGAACATGAAAGGCTTCTATGTTTTTGATGTTCATCGCTGATCGCCAACAGAATAAAGCCATGATTTGGTTGATTTATCGGTCACGAATTATGGTTCGTCTCTCATTCCCACCGTGAATCTGAACAAACTACTTAAATCGGTCCATACCCCTTCAAACATTAAACAAAAATGTCATACAAACAGTCCAATCTCTGGGGATATTTTGATGAAAGTCCTCAGACGTCTAATCTTGGATCAAAATAAGTTTTGAAAAATGAATTGCGAATGATGCATTTTAGTGTTTGAACGGGAACGGACGGTAATGTTGACCACATAACATCGCTAAATGTGATTGAATTAGTGTAATCTTATCGTAATACTGCCTTTATCGCAAATTACGATTCGTTACCGGTTATTTCGATCCCTACGTCTCATTCATTCTACAGACATCCGATGTACACACAATGTCCTCATAAATAAAATTGTCCTCGCAATGTTGTTGTGCAAGCACATACATGTATGTGTCCTCCCAACGCAACGAAAACGAACACAATCACATATGTGGCATTTTGCCCGGCCTTTTAATGTTGATGCATGCTCAGTATAATCCGCTCACAGTCTAGATATATTAGCACTTCATCTGTTGTCACACTCAACTTTTACTTTATCTACCAGTTGATAATAATCCCTGTTAAGTATGAGAGAGTTAGTTATCTTCTTGTCAATAAATCTTGTCTTCTGGATTCGATAGACGTCTCATCTTGGATCAAAATGTTTTGAAAAATGAATCGCGAATTGCTATATACTTTCAAATGAACATGAGTGTTGGACGATATTAGATTGAATAATTTTTCTATTAAGTTGGTTAATAAAAATATCACTGGATGTATTCACAAGTGTTTGTCACAAATTGTGTGACGAGTGTGAGGATTTCTCAAGTTTACACTCTCCTCTGGTAAATAATTCCTCCAATGCAGTTTTGAAATAAAGAAGATAGGTTCCATAGAATGGGAGAGTCCTAATGCATTTTAGTGTTTGAACAGGAACGGACGGGGATGTTGACCACATAACATCGCTAAATGTGATAGAATGAGTGTAATCTTATGATTGTTATCGTACTATAGTGCCTTTATTTATCGCAAATTGCGATTCGTTACCGATTATTTCGATACCTACGTCTCATTCATTCTACAGACATCCCATGTACACACAATGTCCTCATAACTAAAAAATTGTCCTCGCAATGTTGGTGTGCAAGAACATATGCATCCTCCCAACGCAACGAAAATGAACACAATCACATATGTGCCATTTTGCCCGGCTTCTTAATGTTGATGCATGTACAGTATAAACCGCTCACAGTCTAGCTAATTTAGCACTTAATCTGTTGTCACTCAACTTTTACTTTATGTACCAGTTGATAATAGACCCTGTTACATGTACAGAGGCGGACTGGGCCAAAAAATCGGCCTGGGAAATGAATATTATACTGGCCCATCTGCAAAAGGCAGTTGCCGAGGTGCCGAGTGGAGGAGGGTCTCTGTTCGGGGGGTGTCCACCTTGGAATTCCAACTGCACCCCCCCCCTCTTGAATCAAAATCAGACCAAATACATGTTTTTGCATAATTCCATTGCACCCCCCCCCCTTGCACCTCAGTGCTCTGGCCTAATATCCTATAAATTCATCAACCATGGTTCTATATTTTCCCGGTATGAGACCATTCAGTTATTTTTACCTGAAAAATTGCATAAATTCTTACATCTAGCGGTCTAACCTCAGACAAATGCACACGGCTACAGACAAGAGACCAGGACACACCGGGCTGTCCATGGTTGTTTGGCCCCGGGGTGAGAAAATTTTGAAAACTATACAAGAAAATCGCTAATCCTAGGTACTAGTAGCATCTAGACTGGCCTCAATTTTTGGGGGATTTACAGCTGGGAGTTACCGTTAATATCTCGAGATTAACGGGGTCTTTATGTGGTGTTATATGATGCTGACAAGTTCATTTAATGACAAAATTATGATTAGCCAGTTAGGCTGGTTAAACAACACATGTGGCGGCCCACATCAGTTTCATTTGCGGCCCAACTACATATACCCCCCCCCCCCCCCCCAAACTGTAAAAAAAAAACTCAGATTCTCGCTTGATAGAAAATCACGTGGAATCAGAATTTTCCGGCCTCCGGCCCATCGGGAATTTACCTGGTCTCCCAATCGGCCAATCCACCTCTGTACATGTAGGTATCAGAGAGTTACTAGTAGTTATCTTGTCTTCTGGATTTAATAGACATTATTTTATTTAGCTACCGGTACTATATGTCCCTCAGTGAACATACTTTTGAGTTATCTGAAATTCTGTACCATTCTTCATCAAATCTGCGGTCCGCTTAGGTACAACATAGATCATGGGCATTTTAATCGATAATCTATATAGAGTCCAATTTAGATTATGTTTCCGGTAGCCGTCATGTCCGAGCAATACTAATATTGTTTTGTTGCTTCAGAAGTTTTGATTAAGTGTAAACATTAAATATAACTTTCAAATCATTTATTTATTTATTCATTTATTTTTCAGGCTGTGTTAGATGTTATATGTGGCAACTGTATCACAGATCATGAATTTGAAGAACAATGAGTTGGATGTAGCTAACTTTATGGGACATGATATACGCACTCACAGAGAATATTACAGACTGCCGGAAAAGACCCTACAACTATGTAAATACAGTAAACTGCTTCGAGTGGTAGCGAAGGGGAATGTGCACAAGTATCAGGGCAAATCTTTGGATGAAATAGAAATGGATGCTGATTCAGAAGTTGGTAAGTAACTTTAGTTGTTATACATACACATTATCAATAAGTATAGTGATATGGTCTGCCATATCACGTCGAGTTGAAGTCAGATCAAAACGAGCTGTTTTTGGCAGTGAGGTTGAACTTGATACAGCAATCTGATCTCAATGAGACGCGATACTGCGATACTTATCACTACCCTGTATAGATAAAGCGTTTATTATATGACTACTGGTGTTCTGAGTTGCCAAAAGTTCAATGAAAAATGAGACTTTTCTCCCAACTTATTGGTAGGTGTAGGTCGATTGATATTCTGAGACTTCGACGATCAGCAAATAATAATTCCTCAAAGGTAATAGCTTGCGGATTGCTATAACAAAAGAATATTCATGATATGGTTCAATTAATTACTAAATGAACATCTTTTAGTTCAGATCGTAACATATTTAGGCCTAGAAACGAATGAATCGATTTCTCGCTTCATTCAGTATATGATGTTTACAAAATGACGACATCGATGACATGCTGAGTAGCATAAGAAATCGGAGAAAAAAACACTCTTGTTTTCTAATAGAAAAACTAGAACGCGTTTAAGCAAGATACGGGGAGAGAAAACTATAGTCATATAATAAATAACTTCAGTTGTTATACAGTCACTTGAAAGATATTGGTTTAAATTGTTACTGGATTATTTCTAGATTTTTAAGACCTTAATTAAAACAGCAAACTAATTTCTCAGAATATTAATTCTATTAGTTTCTGACATATGCCCCTTTAAATTTATAACTTGGGTCAGAATAAGGCGCATGCTTTCTCTTAATCAGGTACACTCGTAAACTATTGGGCCTATATCAACAAAATTTGCTATCTAAGGTATTTTGGGACTGGAAGGGTATAATTTGGGAATGCTGTCAAGATAATTTGCCCTTCCGATGTTCCTGTGACCTTGTGTATGACCAAGTGACTTTTAACTGTCTCAGGAACTACATTGCCCATAGAGATTAAGTTTGGTATATAGAGGTATTTTGGGGTGGGCAGTAACCTCATCATGTCTGTCTGCCCATCCTTCCATACAGGTACCCACAAATTACCTTTAACTTTATCTTGGAATCGATAATATATTTGGATAGACTTCACTTTTTGTATGCACTGTACAGAGTCATACTGCCCCTATCATATGACCTTGATGACATGAAATCTACCGCGGAGTCAGCGGGCACATAGCTAGTATACTTATATTATGAAGAAGTGTTTGTCCTTTGTCTGTCATGCTTTGATGGTATCACCCGGGATTCACCCCCCCCCCCCCCTTCGGTATGCGGGATTCAGGGTGTTTTGAAGCCGTACGCGGGATTCATACCCCCGAATTAACTGGTATTCAGGTTCAAGCAAAACATATTGGACGTAGGTTTTGATGGCGCAAAATAATATTTTTGTGCTAGTTATCTGTATGAATGCTGAATGAGTGGGTAGAATAGCTTCTTGGGCATATTCGACCACTATGCCATCATAAAGTATCATTAAACGTATCATAACGCCCATAGTGTGACACCGGCGTCAATTTGTATGTCATTTATCGCATATTATTTCTTAACATGTATTCAGGATTCACCCCCCCCCCCCAAAATTAACTGGTATTCACCATTCAGGGGGAGGGGGTGATACCCTCTTATTATGTTTACCCATACCATAGTATGGTAAACATAGTGTCGTTGCCCGGATTGACCACTCGTCGTTCGTCCGTCTGTCCGTCTGTCCGTAGACACTTTACGAGTAATGCGATAACTCAAACATTTTCTATCCGATCGAAACCAAATTTTGTATATGGGTTTCTCAGCCCAAAATACAGATCGAGTTCGAATTTGGGTTTGATCCGAGTTTTGTTACAGAGTTATGGCCCTTTTTCAACTTATAATTCACGCATTCTGCCATAACTCAAACATTTTTTATCTGATTGGAACCAAATTTGGTATGTGAGTTTCACAGCCCAAAATACAGATCGAGTCCGAATATGGGTTTGATCCGATTAATTTTAAAGGAGTTATGACCCTTTTTCGAGAAAAAAGTATTTAAAAAAAAATTAAATTTTTTTTAGATTTAGCTCCTTGCTAAATTTAGCATATACAAATATTAAATTTTGTTTGAACTTTAAATTAACAATAAAAAAATAATTAAATAATAAAAAAAAAAATTGACACTTTCATTTATTTTAGTTTTATACGATTAATTAGGTGTGATATCCTGTTTTGAAAATATGAAGATTTTATTGCAATAGTTTCATGTAATATAATGATATCAATAAATTACCATGTGATCATCCAACATCCAGAGTATATCAGAGGATTTTTATAGATGTTGTCATTCCAAGTTAAATCTGTTATGAAATGAGTGATGACATATGATACAGAGCTCTGGTGGGTCAAGCAAGATAAACAACACTGGTGACTGGCTGTTTGTTTATTCTAACTGTCAAATTGATTAATGGCAGCACAAGACTGGTGTTTCTCCTATTCTTGAAATTTCATTACAGGGTGAGATAAGGGCCCCCCCCCCCCCCTCACCTATATAAGTGTCTTCTAAATTCCATTAATTTGCTTCAAAAATAATTAACCCTTTCCAAGGTTTCCATAGACACATGCTATAATGTACATGGACTCTTCCTCATATCTCTTAATATCTATTGGGTATCTTTGCACACTATTCACTTCTATCAATTTTGGTATTGACTGATTAATTGATTTTTGAAAAATATATTACCCCTTCAGACACGTGCTTTCAATTTGAAATTAAAACAACAGCTGATAGCCAATATGATTTATCTATGCAATGGGAAACAGGCAGATAAATATACATGACTATTGTAAGTGATGACTTGTTTTGAAAATCAATATGGTAGATGTTAGTATTTCCAAGAACCTTATTTTCCCATTTGTTCACATTTTCATGGTTGATTGAATTTTAGGGGCCACAGAGCACTTAGAAGATTAACATTGAAGGTTGTGGCTTTTAGTGCCCAAGCTACTTGTAAAACATTGTAATGTGTGAAACCATTCAAATGAGGGCTAACTTACTTTCTTTTATATGAACGATTTAGTGGTCATAGGGGCCAGCATCCCCATCATATTATGTCTGTATAACATTATATAGATAATACTTTTGAATTGTATAAACTACATATATTTTTGAAAACCATAGATGATACACCCCTGTTATGAAACACTTAATCTTATTTAATACACAGGTCAGATCTGATTTTATATCTGTCCATGTTTGATAAACAAATAACTGGGGAGAATGGGGGAAGGGGGGGGGGTAATTAAAGTACCATTTAAATACGAGATGGAATCCCCTACATATATGTCGTTCTAAGCAATTATAATTTCTCTTTAGAAGTGAATAATCAATTTTGAATATCTGGCATGTCAAAAGTGGCAAAGATAGGGATTTATCACTTTTGCTTCCAATGAGTTAACTTAAACTCCTAAACATGTCCTCAGAAATCACTAAACCATTGGATCTCATAGTGAGAGGTCCTTGTGTGAATAGGGACAGAGTTATGAGATTTAAAACTACTCCTCCCCAACCCAAATACTTTAACCCTTTCTTAAGACAAATTATTGGAGCTTTTGATTTCAAGTTGGGTACTGATATATGGATTAATTCCTGTGATCATATCTTTGACAAATAATCAGTTATGGCTAGTCGCTATCGCCAAGGTATGGGTTAAACATCTGCCGATCGTGATCGGCCTCTCGTATCACCTCTGTTATTAAATTAATCCAATTTTGGACTACATGCTGGTACACGATCTCAAAACATTGGCATCAATTTCCTCACTAGCAGATGGGCATAGCCTAAATATAGCCAGAGAATTCTGGACTGTTTTATTTATGGGCACAACAAATTTTCTATATTCAGCCCAATTACGTTGCCAGGTACCCGGTAACCTAATCAATATTGGGCAGTAAACAACATTGTGACCAACATTGGGTCAAATTTCTGACAAGCTAAGCTTTTGCATTGGCTGTTTCATAGCTCAGTGCATATGTGTTAAGTAAGTAAAGTGATCAATCAACGCACATTTCTCTATTAGAGGGCATTCAGGGTGCGCAGTTGTCATCAGAATGTAAAATTACCTCTTTGATAAATTGACAGAATTTGGTGATGCAGAACAATCAGAAGATATACAAGACATACATGTGCAATCACAAGAAATACAGACGTCTTCTACAAAACAAAGAACTAATGACGTCACACATGCCGCTTCTTCAGAACAACCAAAATAAAGACGGAGAAAATCAACCATCCGGAACAAATGGACTGATGAACAAAAGGCTGCTATCCATATTTAAAGCATCTAGGAAAGTATTTCACTTGTAATAGCCTACCAGGGAAATTTCAATGTCTGGAGCCTATGAGGAAGGCTCCTGTCCTTAGTGCTTGACCCTGGGACCAGATTAAGTTTTTCATAAAAAACAATAAGTAAATTGTATGTCCACAGCGAGGAAACTTAACCACAGGTCCCCGGAAAAAAAATTGACCCCACCCCCAATAATACTTCATTCTATAGAGTGGGGTCAATTTTTGTTTTTGGAGCGACCTGTGCTTTCAACCTGTAAGACGAGTATACCGGTCAGAACCTTAGGCTTAAAAAATAACCTTTTTATGTTTACCCATACCACAGTATGGTAAACATAGTGTCGTTGTCTGGATTGACCACTCGTCGTTCGTCCGTCCGTCTGTCCATCCATAGACACTTTACGCATAATGTGATAACTGAAACATTTCCAATCTTATCGCAACCAATTTTGGTATGTGAGTTTCCCAGCCTCAAATACAGATCAATTTCGAATATGGGTTTGATCCGACTAGTTTTCACTGAGTTGTGGCCCTTTTTAAAAAAAAATATTCACTCTTAAAAAAAATAAAAAATATTTAGATTGATTTTCTTGCTCAATTTAACTACCAAAAACAAAAAAATTAATAAATAGAAAATATATAATAAAATATTTATTTTTTTGAAATAATTAACCACACCAAATTTGTTTAAATCGGTCCAAAATCTTGTGTTATGTACTGGTAAATTTGTTTGGAGCGACATTAAATCCAATTCACCAATTCCATCCCATACCTTTGGACTACTTAGCTAGTGATAAGGCTATGTTATTTTCTGATGTCTCTTATGCCAATTGATGTGCAAATAATCTGATAAAGAAAGCTATGGTATCTAATTTAAAATAAAGATTCAACAATAAACATCACATGATATTAACAGTAGACTCGGATATCTGTGTTGTAGAGTGATATCTTCAGATGTCTGAGGTCATTATAATTGTTATTGGTTTAATAGAGAGGTCAGTGTTCAACATAAACAATTCCTGTGATTTGTTGACGGCTCTGCTATATAATTGATATTAATGGGTCAGCAGTGAGGTGGCTAACCTGTATACTATATTGTTGGTATAATTTGATACAGTATTATTGTAAACTTAAATTGGACTCTCTTAACCCGAAGATTCCATGTCCAGGTCACCTTTCACATCTAACCCGAGGTTGTGTTGGTTTAGCTGTACCAATGCATTCTCTTATTAAAATGCGAGTGACCCATAAATTCCAATAATTTGTGTTATGTACATTCTCTATAATAGTACATAACAGTATACTCTATAAATCAACACCAAAACTCTGATCATAGTAATTTATTATCGCCAAGGGATGGGTTAACATCTGCCGATCGTGATCGGCCTCTCATTGTTTCCTATTACCCTACCTACCTGGAAAAATTTGCGCTACCTCTAGAAATATTTAAATATATAGAAAAGTTAACTTATATTGCATTTGTATTGACTGTTCCAACATATATTTACCATAGAACACAACAGTTATGTTGCATTCTTCGATTTGTATGGTAGAAGTCTACATTTTAAATCTGGTCAATGTTCACTGATAAACATCGCCTCACAGGACATATTATTTTGAGGGAATTTCAATGATGCAATCATAATGGTAGCATTTTATTTCACCCATGGTAATTGCAGTCAATATTACCCGTAATTTTAGCGTGAAATTGAAAATAATGTTTTTTTTTAAATGCAAAATAAAAAAAATTGACATACCTACCTGTACCTACCTGGAATTTTTTGGCCACATAACAGGAAACAAATGATTTTTTTGCCTTTGCTATATCCCGTAACACAGGTATACCGGTCCGGTGGTAGTGTGTGTAGTTTTCTCCGTCTCCCTGCATATGTCGCCTATATTACTTGTCGTACCTTTTTGGAAAGGAAATAGCATGGGCTATATGCTAGGATAACTCCGATCTTGTGCCAAGGCAGGGCTGTGTTACAGTGTAAATACGTGCAGTTACGTCATTTTAAGTGAAATTCGAGACTAATGAAGCTTGGAATTTATTTGTGTGTTCTCCAATAAGTTGAACGAAATGATGGTCGAAATCAATGTCGCATTGCTCATAAACGTTCATCCACGAGTGTCTCCAATGATAGGTTTGCCCATAAAAGCATCTGTTTGAGAGGGGGTCCTCGTAATGGCGTATGCGCAGTCATAATTTTGTAGGATTTCTGTTCAATGCTTGTAAAGTTGTTTGTGTGAAAAACTTCATATAGCTTTTTTCCATGGGACATAAACTCTATTTGTAGTTCCGCAAAGTATCAAGCTACGGTAAAAAAAATTGAATACATGTGCTAATAGTCTACAAGCCTTATTTCTAATTGGATCATTACCAAATTTCATATGCATGTTCAGATCAATGTCTAGACGAGAAAATCCTGTTTTGGTTCCTGTCGGCCACACAAAATGACCGCCATCATGGATTCCTTTTTCACAGTCTACAGAATTTATACATCAATTTTCTTTAAACTTTGAGTGACTCATTATGACCCCAGGATGAGAATGTCCCATTTTGGTTCCGGTTGGCCACCCCAAGATGGCTGCCATGGGGGCCATCTTGATTTTTTCTGCACTGTTGACAGGCTGCATTTATACATGAGTTTTCTCGAAACTTTTCATATTGACTCATCATGACCCCAAGATGCGAACAATCTATTTGGTTCCTGTTGGCCGCCATGGTGACCATCTTGGATTTCTTCCGCACAGTCTACATGCTGCATTTATGGTTATTATGGCTCTTAGATCCCAGTCAATTATCCTTAATGACCAACAAATTTGAATGTTTACTGAATTTTAGTCATTTTCAACTAGAATACAGCAGGTTCTTATTGGTGTTCGGAGCACATGCACATGTGTACACACCAGCGTTGTGAGGACAATTTGGTTTATGAGGACATTTCTCCTTAATGAAGTCGTCGAAATGGTTTTAAAGTTTCTAGTCAATAACAGTCTCTTTCGGGAAGGTGTTCATTGAATATTGATAATTAGTCATTTAAGGACCTAAATTAGATTATGCTGAATACATACGGCTGTTTAAAGGATCAATTGAATTGAAATAATCTGTGTGTATATCAATTTCTGATAACATGTGGTTTCAACGTGGTCCTGACCTGTTGTTTCTGACGTCAGTTCCGGACTTCCTTATTTGGTAAACCTTGAATTGTCGCACATGCAGCTAAGTATTTTCACTGCCCATTCTATATTGATAAAACATGGGGAATTGCAGGAAAGTTGATTTTGACTAAAAGAGCAGGTTACCTCAATAGAGTGAAAGAAATAATTCATATCTATCAATCAGAAAGGTTCTATCAGAACTTATTTAAGTGGCGAGCATTACGGTAGTGGTCATGTCATTGCCTGTCATGATTGCTACATTGTCATTGACACTTACTTTTAGTTAAAAGAAATCTTTCACCTAGATTTTACAACTAGGTCAGGTGCTTAAGTGCTAAATGAGCTGGGATTAAAATACAAACTACTTCTGAAATGGAAATACACAATCAATCAGAATGTGGTTTTAAGATCTTCGTGAAATAAAAAAAATTGTCCTCACAATGTTGGTGTGCAAATATGTGCATGTCCTCCCAATTCCATGCAATGCATTTGAAATATTCTGAACTTGTCTGATAATTGTTAACACAAAGATGACACAAATAAACTAAATCCATGCTAATCATGAGTACACCCACAAGACGCTCTGTGTCGCTGACACATCTTCAAAGAATACCTCAATTGTCAAAAATTGTCTGGTGGCTGGGTGTCGTCGAATCAACCCGCACATATTCACTTGTCTTGGATGAGGGGGCGGTGGGAATTATATTCCACGAAGCGAATATATTTCGAGATGAATTATCAGTTTGAAAGAAACAATGACAATTGGAAACAGAAAAGGAAAGATTAAATTTCCATACATGTATGTAATAATGAATGAAATTTGCTAGCTTATTGTCCACTGCAGACCCTTCCAGACCGGATCTTGCTAAACTAACATTTGGAAAACTAAATGTTGTCATCTTCCTCTAACTGAGTCTCAATCTTGGTAGAGTTATTTTTAATTTTGAGTCAGATGTTGATGTTTTGAAATGTGCAATGCTTCAGCGAGGTGGGATGGCCTGAGAATCGATATTTTAATTTTGTGTAGCATTGGCCTGAATTGATTTATTCTCATATGTCCAGATATGACCTTAGCTGTTGAAAGTGACATTTGACACTAATTGAACCTGCTTACAGTTAGGTGCCGGTGGGGCCTGATTTGACAATTTTATGAAGAAGCGAGAATGTTAAATAATGATAAGAGCACACATGCCGGTTATATATCAAAACGCTCTGCATCCCACATAGATTCCATTTACCTAGGTCAGAACATCCATGCTGATTCACAGTCCTCAGGAATAGTTCCTGAAAGTCTGCTGGTGGGGTTGTTCAGCACGTACATGTATATGAGAACAAGAAAACTGGCACTGTGTCAGTGAATATTTTTGATACAATATGTGCCTCAGACATGCAGGTAGAATATGCTGTGTGAGTCATTTCAGACATCTAACTAGTTGATGAAATAAACTTGTTTTCATTTCAAGGTCAAATCATCGACATGTTTCAAATCAGTATATTTTTTTCACATGGTCATACTGTATCTGCATGTCTGGGACGCATTTTGAACCAAAAATATTCACTGATACAGTGCCAGTTAGGTTGTTCTCATGTACGTGCCATGATCCCACTAACAGACTTACAGGAGGTATTCTTCTGAATATTTAGCTCACATGGGTTACGTAGCGATTCTCCGAAGACCCATAACTCCGAAGGTCCGATTCTCCGAAATCCCATAACTCTGAAGACCCATAACTCCGAAAACCCATAACTCCGAAGGCCTATAACTCCGAAGGCCTATAACTCCGAACGCCCATAACTCCGAAGGTCTATAACTCCGAAGGGCCGATTCTCCGAAGGTCCGATTCTCCGAAGATCATGTTTTATCGCTTATTAAATAGTGTACAGTCCAGTGACGGCAATGAGTCAATGGGGCCCTAGGGAAGACCGCCCCCCAAAAAACGTGTCAAATGTCATGTAAACGTCCGGAAATCCCTCGCGTATGGTTATATTTTGTATGGAACATGTACATGTAGATAATATATCCCCCCCCCTGGAATCAGGAATCCAGCTTCAAATTTACCATGGAATCCGGCCTCCAGCTTCAAATTGACACTGGAATCCGGCGTCCAGTTTCAAATTAACCCTGGAATCCGGCGTCCAGCTTCAAATTGACGTCTGGAATCCGGCGTACGGTCCAAAATGGGTGGAATCCGACGTACGAAAAGGGGGAAGGGGCCCTCATATATTGGAAACGTTAACTATGTATTATAATAAGGTGATATCTACACCACCAGTAGTGTGCGACAAGCCTTAATTTTCCACAGAATGCTTAAATTTATGTAAGAAATACAATTATTTTGCCACAATGTACGTCTTAATACAATTAATATGATTAAACTGTGCACATCCGACTGCATTGGGGTGATTTGATGCAACCAAGTTCATTTTATATATGAAAAAAGGACAAGTTCTTCCCCGTTCACCCCTGTACATTTTACTCTGGCATCTCATGGGCCAACGTAACGTTATAGTATCTGGTGTATCATCAGTGGCGGGCCAGAATTCCCATTTAGGTGGGGGCAGTAGGAAAAGTTTGAATATGTTGATGCCCCATGAACGATTTCCGGGCGTTTACATGACATTGGACATGTTTTGGTAGGGGCCCATATTGTCTGAAATAGCAAGTAGAGATTTAATGGGGGCAGTAGGAATTTTGGGGCCCCTTGGCTTCGCCACTGGACTGTACACTATTTAGTAAATGATAATACCCCGATAAAACAAAATCTTCGGAGAATCGGACCTTCGGAGTTATGGGCCGTCGGAGAATCGGGCCTTCGGAGTTATAGGTCTTCGGAGAATCGGCCCTTCGGAGTTATAGGTCTTCGGAGTTATAGGTCTTCGGAGAATCGGCCCTTCGGAGTTATGGGCTTTCGGAGAATCGGATCTTCGGAGTTGTGGGCCGTCGGAGAATCGGGGCTTCGGAGTTGTGGGCCTTCGTAGTAATAGGTCTTCGGAGAATCGGTCTGACACCCTCACATGTCTGTCGTAGCCACAACCATTGGGAGCTATATGAAATGCAGTTCATGTTGATAGTTAACTTTACTATGTAGTATGTACTTCACTTGCTGACAATTATTCTGACTGGGATAAAAATTACAAAAACTGTAAGATTCACAAGACCTCATCTGACCTTGACCTTAAATATATGTACATGTATACAAAGCTCCAAAGAGATGACAATTATTATCTTCTACACCAAATTTTGGCCTGATGTCATAGTATTCTGGGTGTCTGTATTATATCATATAAATTATGTCAATTCTACTTTAATAGTGATCATATAATTTATATGATCACTATTAAAGTAGAATTTACATAATTTGTATGAATTACTAGTGGTTCAGATTTATTTGTCATTTTGTTTAATATTATTTTTGTTTTAATGTACAATGTATGTATAATTTACATTAGCCCTTTTAATTGATGTGGGCATTACACTTTTCAATTGAGATGGCAAGACAAATTCTAGCCACCATTTCACCATCAGTGAGTTTGGAAATTGAATATATATTTGCTATCTTCTATATTTATGTGCTGTGAAAATGCATACTTTGTTCAAATCAGAATGATAAATTAGTTACAATGCAGTAAAGTTTTATGACATGTCAGAACAAAATTGAGTTGTTTTAAAAGTTAGTGGAAAACTGACACCTAGCTGTAGATTGGCTTTATGGTTTCAATATGTCTAAATGATGTCTTCTGAGTATAAGAAGCATGTTTTTGTCACTTTTGCTATTTGTTTCATATTGTAATGACTGTTAATTTTATTTTACTCTGTTTTCTGTGAATAAAATTATGTTGAATCAATTTTCGTCATTCAATCTAACTCTATGAGATGGGCTTATTGGCACCTTAAATGTGGTCAACTTGACAGAGTTCCAGGTGTCATCAAATTGTGAATATCGGGCTGACTATTGATAATTTTTCGATAACATAAATTTGTCACAAATATGAAAATATGACATGACATTTTTAGTAAAATTATATGGTGCTATATATTTAATGGCTATAATGTACATGTGGGAAATCAAGCTGATGTTTATGACCACTGTTAGAGTTGGAAACTGCTACCATTTGGCTTAGCACTGCAATTTTGGACATTTCAGTGCCCCTTGTGTGTACTACAGTACATATATTGAAAATGTTCCGTCTGATGATATGTTACACAACATGATTTCACTTGTTGTTGTAACTGTTGTGTTCAATGTGTTGTCCAAACAATTTCAGTCATGTTTCACAATCCTGGGTCACTTTTGGAGAAAACTCCTTAATTCATTTGTAGTAATCGATATAAACCATTGCATGTTGTAAATTTTTTACTGACTATTTGTAGATATCCTCAAAAATTGGTTATCTATGTTGATAGGTGTTTTATTTATTTTTTCCCACCTTATTGAAACTGTTACGTTGGCCATCTTAAGTTGGAAGGGACACTTTTAACTCAACCTATTGATACAAAATATTGTGATGTATCACTGGGGATGAAATTACTCATATTCTGGTAGACCTCAATTGCTTCACTTCTATCAGCCAACTGCAGACACTGAAATGCCAAAACATTTTAACCTGTTTGATCCCAGGTAGTCACATTGTCTAGACGAAGGGTACAATTTCAGCACGAATATAAGTGTCCCCAGGCCCCAGCATCCATCTTTATGCCCATCAATCAAACTTCGTTGTCTGAATGGTATATTTATCAATGGCATCAAATGTTGGTATGTGGTATAATTACAAGTAAACACATATCACATTTGGTCCGGCCCGACAACTACAGTAATGCTCTACTAATCAACCCCTTAACCACAGCAGAAAACTTTTCAGGATTTAGTCGGAAATATGGCTTGTTGCCATTCATCGGAAAGCTCTCGGCGAGAGCTTTCCAATGAATGGCAACAAGCCATATTCCGACTAAATCCTGAAAAGTTACCCATAATTCTGCTGTGGTGAAGGGGTCGATTAATTAGAGCATTACTGTATTATTGACCAATGTATGTACATTTTCAACTTATTTGAAGAATATGTAGTTTTTTGGGGGGTTATCCGATTGACAAGTGTAGTATTTATTAATCAATCACCTCCAAACTTGTTAGGTATCGTAATAAAAAGAGGACGTGACTAAAATTAGAAATTGGTTCCATTCAGACAATATTCAACTGAGTTATTGCCCTTTTTCAATATGGAATATTTTGTTTCTGAGTTGTTCAGATGATAACTTGAGTTCTATACAATGCACTGATTAAGTTCGAATTTGGGTCTGGCAATGTTCGAATTTCTGAAACTTCGCATAGGGTCATCGTAAGTATTAGTTTCCGACCGAGGTATGGGTCATGTATGGCGGCGAGAGACCTGTTGAAAAGCGATGGTACAACCGACTCCCCCATAGGGAGATGAGGTTCCTCGCGAGAGACAGTTCTTCTCGCCGCCATACATGACCCACACCGAAGTCGGTAACGAACTTACAGACATTCTTTTCACATGTACACCACTTTAAAAGCTACATTAAATTGAATTTGAATATTCGAATGGACCCATCCGACAACCTATCTGATTTGCGATTCAGTCAGCTAGATAACAGCGATGATCATTTCCGTTTAATTCAGAATTGACGTTACAATGAAATTCTGGTGGAATTTTACGGATATATGATGTAATGCATTCGCATGTACTTTTGGTGTCATGTTGACACAATTTGTATCCAAAAAGTATTGATTCATCCCTTCAGATACTTCACATTTATTATTTATTTGCGCTTAATTAAGCGCAAATATGTGTCTCAATTTATTTGCGCTTAAGCGCAAATACTTACCACTCCCTTACTTCTCTCTGATTGTGAATGATTGAGTCCATCTCATAGTATATTATTATGGGCCCATAGTAATAGCCCCATACAGGCTCGAAAGTTGAAAAAAAACATATTTCCATATGCATATCAGCATCTCTGTCCCTGGTGTCCGAATAATTGGTACCTCATTCCCAGAGCTCTAGTATATTTTATTAAAGGGACGTCTCCTGTACAGATATATACCATTTCCATGGCCATAAAAAGGGAATTAGGGGTTACTTCCCTTATATGGTGTACTTATTGACTTGAAATAGGGGGAAAAACCCTATTTTCATATTATCAGCATCCCTGTCTCCATCAATTTGTGTCTCCATCCCAGAGATCTAGTATATTTTATAAAAGAGACATACCCTGCACAGATCTACCATTTCCATGGTCATAAAAGGAATCTAGGGGTTACTGGGGGATTGCTTCCCTCATATGGTGGGCCTATATAGACTTGAGTGATGTGTTTAGGCCTGTGCCATTTAAAATTAATTCAGGGGGGATCAATGAATATTAATTTTTATTTGCGCTTAAGGTAAATGATTTGCGCTTAAGCGCAAATGATTTACGCTTAAGCGTAAATATTTGCGCTTAAGCGAAAATGATAGAGGTTATTTGCGCTTAAGCAAAGCGTAAATGAATAATAAATGTGAAAAGGGCCTCCCATAGGCGGCATTACATATGATTAACTCTGCGCGCCACATTGTTGATGTGTTCATGGATGTAAACAATAACCCGACTCTGTTATTGTTTAAATCCATGAAA
This sequence comes from Siphonodentalium dalli, assembly GCA_032622095.1. Classification (NCBI taxonomy): domain Eukaryota; kingdom Metazoa; phylum Mollusca; class Scaphopoda; order Gadilida; family Siphonodentaliidae; genus Siphonodentalium; species Siphonodentalium dalli. The sequence continues at coordinate 197,100,994 of CP136064.1, forward strand.
CATTGTCTATCGCCGAGTTGATCCGGTGGTGGGGACCCGAGTCAAACAATATGGGAGGTGTGTAATAAATGGAACCATCTTTGTGAGTACGTCCGTAATGTGACCCCATAACGTAACTAGTTTATGAAACAATCTGTGCTTGTGTGTTTCATTGTGGGGACATGCAAATGTCCTTACAATGTATGGACTTCCAGATGTTGTGCATAATAGTGAAGTAATGAATCGAACCAGCCATATGAGGACGTCCTCACAATGTGTCCCCACAACTACGGTCCCTTTGAAAATATAGTTATAGAGCTAATTATACAATTTAGTACAATACCGAGACACTGTGCATCACTTGTGAATATATCAACCCTGTAGCTCCATGGGAAACATGTGTCCCCATAACGCTGGTTTCTGGTTGGTTTCTCATGGGGTCCCCGCAACGTAACCTATACAAACAAGGGTGGGTGTGTGTGTGTGTGTAGGTGGGTGTGTGTGTGTGTGTGTGTGTGTGAGGGAGGGTGGGTTCGTTTTCCTGGGGTTGGGAGGACATACACATGTTTGCACACCAACGATGGTGAGTACAATTTGGTTTATGAGGACATTCCAATGTCCTCACAATGATGTCCTTGCAATGGTATCAAAACTAGATTCTGATTGTGTATTTCAATTTTAGGAACGGTCCCCATAACTCGGTTTGTATTCTGAACCCACACACACATACACACAAATATTCCATTGGCGAATCGCGGGTCGCTTCGCACAAACAAACTATATTACACGAGTGTATAGATAGCCAATGAAAACGCTCGACTCTTCGGAGTACTAACATTTTTAACCAATCAAAGCGGTCCTTCCGGTGACGATTTGTGAGTCGTCCAATCAAAGGTATGTTGTTTCCGCTTCATTTCTAGTGCATTTAGCAGCCATTTAAAAAAAAGATCAGAAGTATTTTCTATCAAAGTAAGTATAGTTAGTATAATTATTTAAAGAAATAAAGTTAAATATATATATTCTCTCTAATCTAAATGAGTTTATCTAACCGATCATGTACTACTATTAGGGGCGAGCAGGGTATAAGTTTCGGGAAAACGGGATTGACCATATGATTTTCATTTTTCGTGATTTGGAAATGTCTGTCGCAGCACCGTGTACAGCACATGTGATTGAACTTAAAGCACCAGAGAATACTTTTCAAACATTTATTAATTTTAATAGTCAGCGAAGAGTGACTACAGAATCAAACAAACAAACATTGTCTGACTAAATTTGAGATTTATTTTTTATTTAATTTTTAATATTATGCGAATCTGGATTGGTTTTTAGTAAATTTTACAAAAAATCATTATACTATTGTTTTTTACAAAAACTAATTTGCGAGGGAATTTTGTCATTCTCGGTTTTGCGATTGTGGATGAAAGACGCCGAGATTTTAAACAAAAAACAGATCGCTGATTATTGACATACACGTACCTGTAACTTGTAAGCTAATCCAAATGTGCCCAAATTAGGTAATCGTAGAGTAAATATACGTCCAGGGGCTGTCCGGAATCCGGGAATGACGCAACTAGACTAGAGTGATTGTTCTATTTTTAAATTTTTGTCTGTCTTGACCTCATCTGCTCATGTAATAGTGTCATGATTGTGCTTGTCAGTAATGTCACCCAACCCAGATATTTGTGGGAAAGTATGTAAGATATTTCCAGTGTATTCTTTTCAGCAAACAGATTCAAGTTCATACGGTATTGTATGATATCTGTTTCCAAATTCCATTGTCCAGGCCTGGTGTTTACATCAAATTCAGGGTGGCAGAAAATCGCTCCCTAATACTAATAGTTACTAATAGTAATACTTAGGAGGGCAAATCGCTCTCCTGAATATGTTGTGATTTTTGTATGTAATTCATTCCATTTTACATGAAAAGATAAATCACACTACTAGTACATGCTCAGTGGAGTATAAAATCAATCCACTTTTTTCAGAACAATTAATAAATTAGTTCAATGCAGTGCAGAAGATCTTGGAAAGACACATGACGATCTTGTCAACCAGAGCACGCAGCACTTATGTCATAACCTATCGCTATAAAATATATCGGGACACTGATTTACAAAAGTCGGAACTCATTGGTGTTTACAAATCAAAGCCTCGATGCTGCTCTGAACTCTATCCGAATACATGTGGTGACCGAAAGATGTCAACACGATTTCAAAGACTCGATGTCGCTGTATAATTTAACACCGCGCATGCAGTTTTGTTAGTAAATTGTTACCACTCTTGAGTGCAGTGTTCGCGCTGTCGGTAGCCAAATTAGCCAATGGCTAATCTTTTTCGAATTTGGCTAATAAAAATTTCATTTGGCTCAACTTTTGGCTAAACTTTTTATTTACCCCAAATGGAGAATGAAAGCATGAATTTTTGGCAAGTGGGTTTTCAATTCTGTGATGTGAACGATCTAGTCCGAAAACATCGGAAGTGGGGATATATTGCCGACTGTACAAAGGGAAACCCGATCGCGGACAGTACAAAGGGAAACCCGTCACTCTGCACGAAACAGCAAAAGTCTTTATTTTAAATTTAATCCGCTAATTCCCCATTGTCTGTCTGGTCACCCACGGGGCTCCTGCACAATGCATGTTTATGATGACATTGTATTTATGACGGTCAAGGTTTATGAGCACCAAGTGTAAGACAATAGCTTAATCAGCCAAATGTGAATCACGACAGATATTTTGTGGCTATTTGTCAAAACCGATACATTCAAAATAATATGCATGCTTTTATGACAGATTGTAATTTGATAATGGCGTAACAATATTAAGTTATTAGTTTCCAGTTGTCACTTAGATATTTTCGCAAGGATAATTAATATTTCATGATTTAATCAATTAAAAGATATTGATATAAAACAAAAACATAATGACATTAAGAAGGACCATCTCGGGTCACCCCCCCCCCCCCCCAAATCACTCTTTCACATAAAGATTAATATTGTTTTAATAAATGATATATATAAAAATATTTCTAGTTCATCAAAATTAGTTAAATTAATGTGTATTTTACCTGTGTCTGTTAGATTTGACGGTTTAGTCATTAATTGTGAACCGACCAGAAAACGATGATTTAATTTGGCTAAAGTTTTTTTCATTTGGCTAATAAAATTTTCATTTGGCTAAACTTTTGGCTAAAGTTTTTTTCGGTCCAGCGCGAACACTGCTTGAGTGATCTTCTGTCTACTAGTTTGGTACTATATAAGTGGTGCCACGGTCATGGAATTGAATGTCGGTTTCACAAACACGATAAACCGCGTACTGGTACGTGGAATGCGCATAGTAACCCCTGGTATGTGGACACAAAGTACAACTTACAAGGTTGTCCAATGCAATCCCGTCTGTCAATCAACCAAGGCACGTCTTGCCATCATAACATTACAAGAAAACTAAGATGCATGCATCAGGTCGGCCGTGAACTATCTACCATAGAATTGTTGTAGCTATCGATTATACATTTTGAAACACCTGTCTGTATGTATGTATGTGTGTATGCATGAATGCATGTGTGTATGTGTTATAGACTCTAACACTGCTCGAATTTGGTATTTAACGTGTCAACTTGACCTCGCACATAGGCATGTTTCTGGACCTTGACCGATCCGACTAAAAAATTGTGTGTAGGACTACTTCGATCCCGGGAGCAATATGGACGGGTCCAATTTCACGTGGGACCATGTTCTCGAACGTGCTGATATAGGCATGTTTCTGGACCAATAGTTTGGCCAGACGCTGTATATACTGGGTACTGTCCAGATGGAGGCGATCACAAAAAAATCCCTAACTAGCCCGAACGAAGTCGAGTACATCAGCTAGTCTAATATATATTTTGGACATTTGTCTGTCTGTTTGTCTGTTAGCTATGGCCGGGAAAACTGCCTGACAGATTTGACGAAATTTGATACCTAGGGGAAATTATTTCCAGGGAGTATTTTGGACGGGTCAAATGTTGACCCCGACCTGACTTTGACATTCAAAAAGATCAATTCAAGGTCAAATCTGGTAAAACGGAAGTATTTCAACGAAATTTGATACTTACTGTTACTTTTGTCCCAGGAGTGTTTCGGGTGGGTCAAATCATAACCCTGACCTGATCTTGACATTCAAAATTGTCAATTCAAGGTCAAATCGGGTACGGACGGATTTCGACGGGTACGTTTGTCGTGACTTTTGTCCGGGTCAAATCGTGACCCCGACATGACCTTCACCTTTAAAATAGTCAATTCAAGGTTAAATCGCGCAATTCTCCGAAAATCAGAGGGGAACATCCCGGACGAAGTCGGGTCCATCAGCTACTATTATATATTTCTAGATTTAGTTACAAACTAAATACCTGTATATTGTACAAAGAAATGTTTGACAAATATATCTGTATCAATATTAGCATGCGGGTCATTAAAATAGATACGACGAACACAAATTTGAAGGGTGCATGTATCAGGTCAATTTTTATATTTCAAATGATGACAGGAATGCGGAAAGTTGAAGTACCTACGTAATACTGGCTATCCGCATGAAGAGATACACATGTATATAAAAACCAAAATAGAAGATGACTGCTGGCGACAATGTTTTCCAAAACAAATTCAAAGCATTCGATAGCTCCCATCTAGTTGTCAGCCCGAAGATCAATATGAAGTTTGGTGACTATCAGATGAGGGATATGTCTGTACAGTTGCTAAACAATTCAGTCATGCAAAAGAGGATCAAAGAGTAAGATACCAAATTGCTGCCTGTGGTAATGTTTTTTAACGAAATTCGGGAAAATTAGATTACTCTCACGCTGGTTATCCAGAAGATCATTGTGGAATCTGGTGACGATCGGACAAGGGGTGTCGTCTGTAGGATCAACCAAATTATTTAGCCATAAAAATAGTAAAATTGAAGATCACCGCTGGCAGTGATGTCTTCACAAGGACAGTTTGAGAACAAAATATGGCTCACATCTAGCGGTGACCCAAAATATCCACATGAGAAAAAGTTCTCCAATAAAAGCTGGCTGCAGGGTGCGCCAATTGATTCAAATTCGAAATTTAGCAGGGTGTACTGCTTGTGGCCATGTTTTCCCCGCAAATTTTATATACTGATGGACAAAACCACTGAATCCGTTGAATCAATATACATGTATACATGGATTAATTTATATGCATTGTTATACACAGTACTGGTATATAAAGGTACTGAAAATAACTATATTACTAGTATACATAAAATAAACCATATATCATGGCTATGGGTTCATGACAGCTGAGAACTTGGTGTGAATTAAAGAGTGGTGGTTTCTTAAGCATATCTAACCCTCCACGTTATAAACACGCCATTAAATGTCATAAGTATAATCTAGCTTGAGGACAGAAGTGATCCATAAACCCCCCTTAATTCAACCAGGTCCTCGCGCGATGTATGGTCGATCACATGATGATCTAGGGGGATTAGAATTGTTGTATAAAAACAGCACTGCGTGTAAATATAAAATAAAATAGTGCTACATCTTATTACAGATTATTGCCATATATAATCAGTGATTATACAGACAGTCTGACAAAATAAAGTTTCAGTGACACTCTATCCGAAGAGGGGAATAATTTCATGTGTTACAGTCAATGGAGCAATTATGAATCTGGAAAGGTGAAATTTCTAAGTAATACTAGATATCGACATAACGCGATAACATATAACGTAAATGCAATATGGCCGCTGGCGACCATTTTTTCCTATGAAATTAAAAAAATATTTGATGGCTCTCATCTGATAGATCAATATCAAGATAAATATGAAGTTTGGTGATGATCGGATGAGTGAAGTTGACTGTGGTCTGTGCTAAACGGTTTGGTAATGCTTAAAAAGATTCTTACCTTAATATTTTTATGTTCACTTTATAAACTTCACTGAGTCATCTTTGTCATGTATTGAGTTTGATATCTTTTGTTAACAGTTTATAAATTATGTATGTCTCATGTTTGTTATTTTAATTTATGTGTTTATTATCATTAAATAAAGTTGCATTCCTTAAAAAGATTCTTACCTCAATGTTTTTAAGTTCACTTTATAAACTCCACTGAGTCATATTTGTCATGTATTGAATTTTATATCTTTTGTTAACAGTTTATAAATTATGTATGTCTCGTGTTCGTTATTATATTATATACACTTTATAGTGTGTTTTCAGAACGAAAAACAAAATGAATAAAATCACCAAATTTGTAAATTTAAAAACAATTCAAACGTTGTTGTATTCCATGTCCCAGCCCGGACATATACACCAAATTTCAATAATATTCATTGAGAAACAACGGACAAAACGCTATATAACACCCGTATACATATTTTATTCCGAGCCAGACTCATCCTCGGGTACATGTTATAGTAGGTACCGAATTTACACACGTCGACTGGGGCGAGTTGGCCCTGGGGCGATTAGGCCGATTTCGGCACATTCTATAATTTACCGTATGTATCCGTTTACGCGTAGTTTACTTTAAAAAGTTCCGCAATTAATACCGTAAATAGAGCGACCATATTTGACAGAGAATGCCTCTGTTATTGATTATCAAGTTGCTATACATTAAAAACGACAAATTCACATGCTCGTTCAAGCGCGGTAGTCTATTTTCCCCATGTTAAAGGACATCCACAAATACTAAATAACGCTAACCTACTGCCGAATGTTTTACACGACAACTGTTAACATATTTGGGCTGAATTCATCTGACGCGGTATTATTCCTCAAAATAAACAACAAAACCATCGTTACTTGGAAATGTAGTTTGGGCTAACATTTACATAAATCCTCCACATCATTTATTTCGACACACACGTCAGATGAAAAACAGACATGAAGTAACCGGCCAAATTGGCCGAAATGACAGTTTTCATTTCGAAACAATGTTTGACGATCCGAGGTAGTGATCGGTGTTGGAACATCAAAGACTCGCCGCCGCCGCTCTGAAACCTAACCCGAAGCATGTGGTCACTGACGTCACTCATGTTTGCACTTCAAAGAATCGGCGCAGCTATTGAATTTAACCCAGTTCAGGCCCCTGTTAATAAAACCTGTGTTTAGCGTCACTTTGGGTTTTCAAACCTAAATGCGGTATGAGGTTATTATTTATTAATTTCGGGCCAATTTCCAGAACATGAAAATGTTCTGGAAATTGAAACTGCCTCAAGTTGATATTACCTAATAATAACCCTTTTAGTACGTAGCAATAACCCATACTTCTTGCATTCTACACGGATACAGAGAAGAAGTAGATTAACCATTATAGGCATATCAAAACATTAAACATTATATCACATGCCTGGTAGCAATGTCCACTTTGCTAACCACGATCACTATAGCTTTTCTTAGAAAAAACATCACCATAAAGAGTTTGACATCAACACATCATTGAAAGTTTTCGGCCTTGACTCAGTCATCAGATGGGGAACCTTCATTCTGTTCATCTTTTGGTTGTTGGTTTCTCCAAGGCCCACTCTCATATGCAATAAATTATTCCCGCGACATCCGCGCGTAAATCACGTAGAGTGCATGATAGTAGATAGTGTGCCTTTTCGACTGAGATCAAAATTACCCCAGTCGCTGCCGACCTCAATGTCACCGACACCCGAAATACCTATGTCGGATCCGTCATCAAGCTTTACGTTATCGAGGAAACATTGGATAGTGGAGTCTGCGTCACAGTTTGTGATCAACATTATCAACATGATCAGTACAACGAAAACATGCAACGGATTTTGAGAAAAATCCTTGATGGAAGTTGTAAATTGATCCCCCGTCTGGTTCGACACGAACTCTGGAAAATTTGCCATGCGTTGACGATAATAAAGGAAATGCGCTATTATTATTACCAAAAAGTGAAATGCGGCGGGTTTTATTAACAGTGGCCTCCTGCATGTTTGGTTCTTGCTATTGGGTAATCTCCCATTTATTTTTGTTTGGAACAAGAGAAGCATTGTATTGTCAACATCGCACAAAGCATTAATTGTTTGTTTTAGGCACGCAATAAAACGCGTACGCTGAATAAAAATTAGGCAAGCGGTAGGTGCGAATTCGAACTGAAGTGAAACATGGATAGTAACGATTCAGTGATCCACATTGAATTTATTCTCTGCCTTCATGGGGCATGAGTAATACCCCTCTCATATCCATACATGTGGCATTGTACAGTAATGAGAATGTCCTTGAAGTCCTTGAATTTTAAAGCTTAAATTTAGACTATGGGAACCTGTATGAACCCTGATTAGACCACTTGCCATGGTATAATTGGCTCAAAGGCTTCAGTGTATCCCGCCGACCACCCAATAATAGAACCTAATGACCGTGTCTCTATCGAAGGCAAGTGATTCAAAAGCGATGTCATTCGACCTTGACCGAATTTGGCCATCAACTTCATGAACGTCGACGTATGTCGGTCATCTTCAAAGAACATGAAAGGCTTCTATGTTTTTGATGTTCATCGCTGATCGCCAACAGAATAAAGCCATGATTTGGTTGATTTATCGGTCACGAATTATGGTTCGTCTCTCATTCCCACCGTGAATCTGAACAAACTACTTAAATCGGTCCATACCCCTTCAAACATTAAACAAAAATGTCATACAAACAGTCCAATCTCTGGGGATATTTTGATGAAAGTCCTCATAGACGTCTCATCTTGGATCAAAATAAGTTTTGAAAAATGAATTGCGAATGATGCATTTTAGTGTTTGAACGGGAACGGACGGTAATGTTGACCACACAACATCGCTAAATGTGATTGAATTAGTGTAATCTTATCGTAATACTGCCTTTATCGCAAATTGCGATTCGTTACCGGTTATTTCGATCCCTACGTCTCATTCATTCTACAGACATCCGATGTACACACAATGTCCTCATAAATAAAATTGTCCTCGCAATGTTGTTGTGCAAGCACATACATGTATGTGTCCTCCCAACGCAACGAAAACGAACACAATCACATATGTGGCATTTTGCCCGCCCTTTTAATGTTGATGCATGCTCAGTATAATCCGCTCACAGTCTAGATATATTAGCACTTCATCTGTTGTCACACTCAACTTTTACTTTATCTACCAGTTGATAATAATCCCTGTTAAGTATGAGAGAGTTTGTTATCTTCTTGTCAATAAATCTTGTCTTCTGGATTCGATAGACATCTCATCTTGGATCAAAATGTTTTGAAAAATGAATCGCGAATTGCTATATACTTTCAAATGAACATGAGTGTTGGACGATTTTAGATTGAATAATTTTCCTATTAAGTTGGTTAATGAAAATATCACTGGATGTATTCACAAGTGTTTGTCACAAATTGTGTGACGAGTGTGAGGATTTCTCAAGTTTACACTCTCCTCTGGTAAATAATTCCTCCAATGCAGTTTTGAAATAAAGAAGATAGGTTCCATAGAATGGGAGAGTCCTAATGCATTTTAGTGTTTGAACGGGAACGGACGGGGATGTTGACCACATAACATCGCTAAATGTGATAGAATGAGTGTAATCTTATGATTGTTATCGTACTATAGTGCCTTTATTTATCGCAAATTGCGATTCGTTACCGATTATTTCGATACCTACGTCTCATTCATTCTACAGACATCCCATGTACACACAATGTCCTCATAACTAAAAAATTGTCCTCGCAATGTTGGTGTGCAAGAACATATGCATCCTCCCAACGCAACGAAAATGAACACAATCACATATGTGCCATTTTGCCCGGCTTCTTAATGTTGATGCATGTACAGTATAAACCGCTCACAGTCTAGCTAATTTAGCACTTAATCTGTTGTCACTCAACTTTTACTTTATGTACCAGTTGATAATAGACCCTGTTACATGTACAGAGGCGGACTGGGCCAAAAAATCGGCCTGGGAAATGAATATAATACTGGCCCATCTGCTAAATGCAGTTGCCAAGGTGCCGAATGGAGGAGGGTCTCTGTTCGGGGGGTGTCCACCTTGGAATTCCAACTGCACCCCCCCCCCCCTCTTGAATCAAAATCAGACCAAATATATGTTTTTGCATAATTTCAATGCACCCCCCCCCCTTGCACCTCAGTGCTCTGGCCTAATATCCTATAAATTCATCAACCATGGTTCTATATATTCCCGGTATGAGACCATTCAGTTATTTTTACCTGAAAAATTGCATAAATTCTTACATCTAGCGGTCTAACCTCAGACAAATGCACACGGCTACAGACAAGAGACCAGGACACACCGGACTGTCCATGGTTGTTTGGCCCGGGGTGAGAAAATTTTGAAAACTATACAAGAAAATCGCTAATCCTAGGTACTAGTAGCATCTTAGATATGGCAAGAAACGTGGCCAACAGAAAATACATCGGCATTTTTGTCCCAGTCATAAGTTCTGGGATAAGCCGAGACAGGCGAGACAGCAAAAAATAAAGTATATAGTCTGTTGATATTTCCTGTCCCAGTAGAAAGGTCTGGGACAGACCGGGACAGAATTATTTTGAAGAGGATCTTATTTGGGAACCATGGGACAAACTGATTTGACTGGTACAGACCGAGACAAACACATTCCTAATGTTTTCATATTAAATATATTATTTACCTTTGATATTTCCTGTCCCAATAGAAAGGTCTGGGACAGACCGGGACAGAATTATTTTGAAGAAGATCTTATTTGGGAACCATGGGACAAACTGATTGGACTGGCACAGACCGAGACAAACACATTCCTAATGTTTTCATATTAAATATATTATTTACCTTTGATATTTCCTGTCCCAATAGAAAGGTCTGGGACAGACCGGGACAGAATTATTTTGAAGAGGATCTTATTTGGGAACCGTGGGACAAACTGATTTGACTGGTACAGACCGAGACAAACACATTTCTAATGTTTTCATATTAAATATATTATTTACCTTTGATATTTCCTGTCCTCTTCAAAATAATTCTGTCCCGGTCTGTCCCAGACCTTTCTACTGGGACAGGAAATATCAAAGGTAAATAATATATTTAATATGAAAACATTAGAAATGTGTTTGTCTCGGTCTGTACCAGTCAAATCAGTTTGTCCCATGGTTCCCAAATAAGATCCTCTTCAAAATAATTCTGTCCCGGTCTGTCCCAGACCTTTCTATTGGGACAGGAAATATCAAAGGTAAATAATATATTTAATATGAAAACATTAGGAATGTGTTTGTCTCGGTCTGTACCAGTCAAATCAGTTTGTCCCATGGTTCCCAAATAAGATCCTCTTCAAAATAATTCTGTCCCGGTCTGTCCCAGACCTTTCTATTGGGACAGGAAATATCAAAGGTAAATAATATATTTAATATGAAAACATTAGAAATGTGTTTGTCTCGGTCTGTACCAGTCAAATCAGTTTGTCCCACGGTTTCCAAATAAGATCCTCTTCAAAATAATTCTGTCCCGGTTTGTCCCAGACCTTTCTATTGGGACAGGAAATATCAAAGGTAAATAATATATTTAATATGAAAACATTAGGAATGTGTTTGTCTCGGTCTGTACCAGTCCAATCAGTTTGTCCCATGGTTCCCAAATAAGATCCTCTTCAAAATAATTCTGTCCCGGTCTGTCCCAGATCTTTCTATTGGGACAGGAAATATCAAAGGTAAATAATATATTTAATATGAAAACATTAGGAATGTGTTTGTCTCGGTCTGTACCAGTCCAATCAGTTTGTCCCATGGTTCCCAAATAAGATCCTCTTGAAAATAATTCTGTCCCGGTCTGTCCCAGACCTTTCTATTGGGACAGGAAATATCAAAGGTAAATAATATATTTAATATGAAAACATTAGAAATGTGTTTGTCTCGGTCTGTACCAGTCAAATCAGTTTGTCCCATGGTTCCCAAATAAGATCCTCTTCAAAATAATTCTGTCCCGGTCTGTCCCAGACCTTTCTATTGGGACAGGAAATATCAAAGGTAAATAATATATTTAATATGAAAACATTAGGAATGTGTTTGTCTCGGTCTGTACCAGTCCAATCAGTTTGTCCCAAGGTTCCCAAATAAGATCCTCTTCAAAATAATTCTGTCCCGGTCTGTCCCAGACCTTTCTATTGGGACAGGAAATATCAAAGGTAAATAATATATTTAATATGAAAACATTAGGAATCTGTTTGTCTCGGTCTGTACCAATCCAATCAGTTTGTCCCACGGTTCCCAAATAAGATCCTCTTCAAAATAATTCTGTCCCGGTCTGTCCCAGACCTTTCTATTGGGACAGGAAATATCAAAGGTAAATAATATATTTAATATGAAAACATTAGAAATGTGTTTGTCTCGGTCTGTACCAGTCAAATCAGTTTGTCCCACGGTTCCCAAATAAGATCCTCTTCAAAATTATTCTGTCTCGGTCTGTCCCAGGCCTTTCTATTGGGACAGGAAATATCAAAGGTAAATAATATATTTAATATGAAAACATTAGGAATGTGTTTGTCTCGGTCTGTACCAGTCAAATCAGTTTGTCCCACGGTTCCCAAATAAGATCCTCTTCAAAATTATTCTGTCTCGGTCTGTCCCAGACCTTTCTACTGTCTTTGTGTTTGACTCGGTCTGTACCAGTTAAAAAACTGATTGAAAATTAATCTGTCGCAGTCAGAAAAAAACAGCGGGTAGTTTTACTCAGAGAACAGGGACCAAACTGATTCTACTGTGACATGAGCGAGACAAAAAATAACAGCGGGCAGTTTTACTCAGAGAACAGGGACCAAACTGATTCTACTGTGACATGAGCGAGACAAAAAATAACAGCGGGCAGTTTTACTCAGAGAACAGGGACCAAACTGATTCTACTGTGACATGAGCGAGACAAAAAATAACAGCGGGCAGTTTTACTCAGAGAACAGGGACCAAACTGATTCTGCTGGGACAGGAGCGAGACACACACAAACAGCGGGTAGTTTTACTCAGAGAACAGGGACCAAACTGATTCTACTGGGACAGGAGCGAGACACAAAAAAACAGCGGGTAGTTTTACTCAGAGAACAGGTACCAAACTGATTCTGCTGGGACAGGAGCGAGACACAAAAAAACAGCGGGTAGTTTTACTCAGAGAACAGGGACCAAACTGATTCTGCTGGGACAGGAGCGAGACACAAAAAAACAGCGGGTAGTTTTACTCAGAGAACAGGGACCAAACTGATTCTGCTGGGACAGGAAATATCAACAGACTATATACTTTATTTTTTTCTGTCTCGCCTGTCTCGGCTTGTCCCAGGACTTATGACTGGGACAAAAATGCCGATGTATTTTCTGTTGGCCACGTTTCTTGCCATATATGCTTCAGCGAGGTGGGATGGCCTGATAATCGATATTTTAATTTTGTGTAGCATTGGCCTGAATTGATTTATTCTCATATGTCCAGATATGACCTTAGCTGTTGAAAGTGACATTTGACACTAATTGAACCTGCTTACAGTTAGGTGCCGGTGGGGCCTGATTTGACAATTTTATGAAGAAGCGAGAATGTTAAATAATGATAAGAGCACACAGGCCGGTTATATATCAAAACGCTCTGCATCCCACATAGATTCCATTTACCTAGGTCAGAACATCCATGCTGATTCACAGTCCTCAGGAATAGTTCCTGAAAGTCTGCTGGTGGGGTTGTTCAGCACGTACATGTACATGAGAACAAGAAAACTGGCACTGTGTCAGTGAATATTTTTGATACAATATGTGCCTCAGACATGCAGGTAGAATATGCTGTGTGAGTCATTTCAGACATCTAACTAGTTGATGAAATAAACTTGTTTTCATTTCAAGGTCAAATCATCGACATGTTTCAAATCAGTATATTTTTTTCACATGGTCATACTGTATCTGCATGTCTGGGACGCATTTTGAACCAAAAATATTCACTGATACAGTGCCAGTTAGGTTGTTCTCATGTACGTGCCATGATCCCACTAACAGACTTACATGAGGTATTCTTCTGAATATTTAGCTCACATGGGTTACGTAGCGATTCTCCGAAGACCCATAACTCCGAAGGTCTGATTCTCCGAAGGTCCGATTCTCCGACGCCCCGATTCTCCGAAAGCCCACAACTCCGAAGTCCCGATTCTCCGAAATCCCATAACTCCGAAGACCCATAACTCCGAAGGTCTATAACTCCGAAGGGCCGATTCTCCGAAGGGCCGATTCTCCGAAGATCATGTTTTATCGCTTATTAAATAGTGTACAGTCCAGTGACGGAGTCAGTGGGGCCCTAGGGAAGACCGCCCCCCCCAAAACGTGTCAAATGTCAAGTAAACGTCCGGAAATCCCTCGCGTATGGTTATAATTTGTATGGAACATGTACATGTAGATAATATATCCCCCCCCCCTGGAATCAGGAATCCAGCTTCAAATTTACCATGGAATCCGGCCTCCAGCTTCAAATTGACACTGGAATCCGGCGTCCAGTTTCAAATTAACCCTGGAATCCGGCGTCCAGCTTCAAATTGACGTCTGGAATCAGGCGTACGGTCCAAAATGGGTGGAATCCGGCGTACGAAAAGGGGGGAAGGGGCCCTCATATATTGGAAACGTTAACTATGTATTATAATAAGGTGATATCTACACCACCAGTAGTGTGCGACAAGCCTTAATTTTCCACAGAATGCTTAAATTTATGTAAGAAATACAATTATTTTGCCACAATGTACGTCTTAATACAATTAATATGATTAAACTGTGCACATCCGACTGCATTGGGGTGATTTGATGCAATCAAGTTCATTTTATATATGAAAAAAGGACAAGTTCTTCCCCGTTCACCCCTGTACATTTTACTCTGGCATCTCATGGGCCAACGTAACGTTATAGTATCTGGTGTATCATCAGTGGCGGGCCTAATTCCCATTTAGGTGGGGGCAGTAGGAAAAGTTTGAATATGTTGATGCCCCATGAACGATTTCCGGGCGTTTACATGACATTGGATATGTTTTGGTAGGGGCCCATATTGTCTGAAATAGCAAGTAGAGGTTTAATGGAGGCAGTAGGAATTTTGGGACCCCTTGGCTTCGCCACTGGACTGTACACTATTTAGTAAACGATAATACCCCGATAAAACAAAATCTTCGGAGAATCGGACCTTCGGAGTTATGGGCCGTCGGAGAATCGGGCCTTCGGAGTTATAGGTCTTCGGAGAATCGGCCCTTCGGAGTTATAGGTCTTCGGAGTTATAGGTCTTCGGAGAATCGGCCCTTCGGAGTTATGGGCTTTCGGAGAATCGGATCTTCGGAGTTATTGGCCGTCGGAGAATCGGGTCTTCGGAGTTGTGGGCCGTCGGAGAATCGGGTCTTCGGAGTTGTGGGCCTTCGTAGTAATAGGTCTTCCGAGAATCGGTCTGACACCCTCACACGTCTGTCGTATCCACAACCATTGGGAGCTATATGAAATGCAGTTCATGTTGATAGTTAACTTTACTATGTAGTATGTACTTCACTTGCTGACCATTATTCTGACTGGGATAAAAATTACAAAAACTGTAAGATTCACAAGACCTCATCTGACCTTGACCTTAAATATATGTACATGTATACAAAGCTCCAAAGAGATGACAATTATTATCTTCTACACCAAATTTTGGCCTGATGTCATAGTATTCTGGGTGTCTGTATTATATTATACTAGCCGATGAGCCCGACGTTGTCCGGGCTATTCAAAAACCAAATTTCAAGTCCGGGCTATTCAAAAACCAAATTTCAAGTCGATAGCTCCACCCGTTTCCGAGATCTGGTCTGCGCATGCGCGAAGCTGGCGTCGCAAGGGCTCGGCGACCCGATAACATTCGTATCCGGGGCAAGATACATTCACATACCAAATGTCAAGTCGATAGCTCCACCCGTTTCCGAGATCTCGTCTGCGCATGCGCGAAGCTTGCGTCGCACGGGCTCGGCGACCCGATAAAATTCGTACTCGGGGCCAGATACATTCACATAGCAAATTTCAAGTCGATAGCTCCACCCGTTTCCGAGATCTCGTCTGCGCATGCGCTGCTAGGGGCGTCGCACGGGCTCGCCAATACGACAACGACCACCGCCTGGTCAAACTACACACACGTACCAAGTTTCGTCCCGATCGGTCGAGAATCGTAGATTTGTATTAATGACAGACAAACAAACAGACAGACAGACAGACAGACAGACAGAGGTCTTCAAAATATATATGAGATAAATTATGTCAATTCTACTTTAATAGTGATCATATAAATTATATGATCACTATTAAAGTAGAATTGACATAATTTGTATGAATTACTAGTGGTTCAGATTTATTTGTCATTTTGTTTAATATTATTTTTTTTTTAATGTACAATGTATGTATAATTTACATTAGCCCTTTTAATTGATGTGGGCATTACACTTTTCAATTGAGATGGCAAGACAAATTCTAGCTACCATTTCACCATCAGTGAGTTTGGAAATTGTATATATATTTGCTATCTTCTATATTTATGTGCTGTGAAAATGCATACTTTTTTCAAATCAGAATGATAAATTAGTTACAATGCAGTAAAGTTTTATCACATGTCAGAACAAAATTGAGTTGTTTTAAAAGTTAGCGGAAAACTGACACCTAGCTGTAGATTGGCTTTATGGTTTCAATATGTCTAAATAATGTCTTCTGAGTATAAGAAGCATGTTTTTGTCACTTTTGCTATTTGTTTCATATTGTAATGACTGTTAATTTTATTTTACTCTGTTTTCTGTGAATAAAATTATGTTGAATCAATTTTCGTCATTCAATCTAACTCTATGAGATGGGCTTATTGGCACCTTAAATGTGGTCAACTTGACAGAGTTCCAGGTGTCATCAAATTGTGAATATCGGGCTGACTATTGATAATTTTTCGATAACATAAATTTGTCACAAATATGAAAATATGACATGACATTTTTAGTAAATTTATATGGTGCTATATATTTAATGGCTATAATGTACATGTGGGACCTCAAGCTGATATTTATGACCACTGTTAGAGTTGGAAACTGCTACCATTTGGCTTAGCACTGCAATTTTGGTCATTTCAGTGCCCCTTGTGTGTACTACAGTACATATAATGAAAATGTTCCGTCTGATGATATGTTACACAACATGATTTCACTTGTTGTTGTAACTGTTGTGTTCAATGTGTTGTCCAAACAATTTCAGTCATGTTTCACAATCCTGGGTCACTTTTGGAGAAAACTCCTTAATTCATTTGTAGTAATCGATATAAACCATTGCATGTTGTAATTTTTTTACTGACTATTTGTAGATATCCTCAAAAATTGGTTATCTATGTTGATAGGTGTTTTATTTATTTTTTCCCACCTTATTGAAACTGTTACGTTGGCCATCTTAAGTTGGAAGGGACACTTTTAACTCAACCTATTGTTACAAAATATTGTGATATATCACTGGGGATGAAATTACTCATATTCTGGTAGACCTCAATTGCTTCACTTCTATCAGCCAACTGCAGACACTGAAATGCCAAAACATTTTAACCTGTTTGATCCCAGGTAGTCACATTGTCTAGACGAAGGTTACAATTTCAGCACGAATATAAGTGTCCCCAGGCCCCAGCATCCATCTTTATGCCCACCAATCAAACTTCGTTGTCTGAATGGTATATTTATCAATGGCATCAAATGTTGGTATGTGGTATAATTACAAGTAAACACATATCACATTTGGTCCGGCCCAACAACTACAGTAATGCTCTATTAATCAACCCCTTAACCACAGCAGAATTATGGGTAACTTTTCAGGATTTAGTCGGAAATATGGCTTGTTGCCATTCATCGGAAAGCTCTCGGTGAGAGCTTTCCAATGAATGGCAACAAGCCATATTTCCGACTAAATCCTGAAAAGTTACCCATAATTCTGCTGTGGTGAAGGGGTCGATTAATTAGAGCATTACTGTATTATTGACCGATGTATGTACATTTTCAACTTATTTGAAGAATATGTAGTTTTTTGGGGGGTTATCCGATTGACAAGTGTAGTATTTATTAATCAATCACCTCCAAACTTGTTAGGTATCGTAATAAAAAGAGGACGTGACTAAAATTAGAAATTGGTTCCATTCAGACAATATTCAACTGAGTTATTGCCATTTTTCAATATGGAATATTTTGTTTCTGAGTTGTTCAGATGATAACTTGAGTTCTATACAATGCACTGATTAAGTTCGAATTTGGGTCTGGCAATGTTCGAATTTCTGAAACTTCGCATAGGGTCATGGTAAGTATTAGTTTCCGACCGAGGTATGGGTCATGTATGGCGTCGAGAGACCTGTTGAAAAGCGATGGTACAACCGAGTCCCCCATAGGGAGATGAGGTTCCTCGCGAGAGACAGTTCTTCTCGCCGCCATACATGACCCACACCGAAGTCGGTAACGAACTTACAGACATTCTTTTCACATGTACACCACTTTAAAAGCTACATTAAATTGAATTTGAATATTCGAATGGACCCATCCGACAACCTATCTGATTTGCGATTCAGTCAGCTAGATAACAGCGATGATCATTTCCGTTTAATTCAGAATTGACGTTACAATGAAATTCTGGTGGAATTTGACGGATATATGATGTAATGCATTCGCATGCACTTTTGGTGTCATGTTGACACAATTTGTATCCAAAAAGTATTGATTCATCCCTTCAGATACTTCACATTTATTATTTATTTGCGCTTAATTAAGCGCAAATATGTGTCTCAATTTATTTGCGCTTAAGCGCAAATACTTACCACTCCCTTACTTCTCTCTGATTGTGAATGATTGAGTCCATCTCATAGTATATTATTATGGGCCCATAGTAATAGCCCCATACAGGCTCGAAAGTTGAAAACAAACATATTTCCATATGCATATCAGCATCTCTGTCCCTGGTGTCCGAATAATTGGTACCTCATTCCCAGAGCTCTAGTATATTTTATTAAAGGGACGTCTCCTGTACAGATATATACCATTTCCATGGCCATACAAAGGGAATTAGGGGTTACTTCCTTTATATGGTGTACTTATTGACTTGAAATAGGGGGAAAAACCCTATTTTCATATTATCAGCATCCCTGTCTCCATCAATTTGTGTCTCCATCCCAGAGATCTAGTATATTTTATAAAAGAGACATACCCTGCACAGATCTACCATTTCCATGGTCATAAAAGGAATCTAGGGGTTACTGGGGGATTGCTTCCCTCACATGGTGGACCTATATAGACTTGAGTGATGTGTTTAGGCCTGTGCCATTTTAAATTAATTCAGGGGGATCAATGAATATTAATTTTTATTTGTGCTTAAGGTAAATGATTTGCTCTTAAGCGCAAATGATTTACGCTTAAGCGTAAATATTTGCACTTAAGCGAAAATGATAGAGGTTATTTGCGCTTAAGCAAAGCGTAAATGAATAATAAATGTGAAAAGGGCCTCCCATAGGCGGCCTTACATATGATTAACTCTGCGCGTCACATGGTTGATGTGTTCATGTATGTAAACAATAACCCGACTCTGTTATTGTTTAAATCCATGAAACACATGAAACATTGTCTATCGCCGAGTTGATCCGGTGGTGGGGACCCGAGTCAAACAATATGGGAGGTGTGTAATAACTGGAACCATCTTTGTGAGTACGTCCGTAATGTGACCCCATAACGTAACTAGTTTATGAAACAATCTGTGCTTGTGTGTTTCATTGTGGGGACATGCAAATGTCCTTACAATGTATGGACTTCCAGATGTTGTGCATAATAGTGAAGTAATGAATCGAACCAGCTATATGAGGACGTCCTCACAATGTGTCCCCACAACTACGGTCCCTTTGAAAATATAGTTATAGAGCTAATTATACAATTTAGTACAATACCGAGACACTGTGCATCACTTGTGAATATATCAACCCTGTAGCTCCATGGGAAACATGTGTCCCCATAACGCTGGTTTCTGGTTGGTTACTCATGGGGTCCCCGCAACGTAACCTCTACAAACAAGGGTGTGTGTGGGGGGTGTGTGGGGGTGTGTGTGGGGGATGTGTGTGTGAGGGTGTGTGTGTGTGTGTGTGTGAGGGGTGTGTGTGAGAGGGTGTGTGTGTGTGAGAGAGAGAGAGAGCGATTGATAGATACAGAAGAGGGAGAGAGAGAGAGAGAGAGAGAGAGAGAGAGAGAGAGAGAGAGAGAGAGAGAGAGAGAGAGAGAGAGAGAGGAGAGAGAGTAGGGGACAGACATAGGGAGGGAGGGAGAGAGAGAGAGAGAGAGAGAGAGAGAGAGAGAGAGAGAGAGAGAGAGAGAGAGAGAGAGAGAGAGACATGTATAAGTTCCAAACTACCTAATACAATGACAGTTATTTAGAGAAAGCCGCCTTGAAATACAAGTAAGTGGACGAGCAAATGCGACGAAGGCACTAAGAAACAGATTGTGAGAACTACAGAGAGAGAGTCATTGTTTATTGATAGGTGTTTATATAAGCTCCAGACACCCTAATCCATCTATCTTATAATCCCTTTATCTCTATTACGCGGCGACAGACTAATTAATATCCATTGGCCAGTGTCCTTAAATGACCCGAGTTTCAAATGGGCAACAGAAAATAACCCGGCTTCTATTCCCGATTTGTATGTACATCTACACTCTCAGCGATCATGGAGAGAGTGAGAGAGAGAGAGAGAGAGAGAGAGGGAGAGAGAGAGAGAGAGAGAGAGAGAGAGAGAGAGAGAGAGAGAGAGAGAGAGAGAGAGAGAGAGAGAGAGAGAGAGAGAGAGAGAAAGCGATTGAGAGATACAGAAGAGAGAGAAACGGACAGACATAGTGGAGGGAGAGAGAGAGAAACATGTATATATGACTAAGTTCCAAACTAACTACCTGATAAAATGACAGTTATTTAGAGAAAGCCGCCTTGAACTGAATCGAGACGACAGGTATGCACACGCGCCGCCTTTCATGCAGGGGCTAACGAATAAACGAAAGAGATAGAGATAGAGAGAGATATAGGGAGAGGGAGGGAGAGAGAGAGAGAGAGGGAGAGAGAGAGAGAGAATAACGACACAAGTGACCCAGTCCGGGATTAACAAGCGAGAACTATCCGGATTAACTTAATTGTATGAGCCAGTCGTCTGTTTGCAACCACGGGAAGCACGGATTCGTGGCTGGGACATCTATACAGCTGATATTAGCATATACAACGGTGATATAATGCGAAAATGTCACATTATAGTGATTTAAAGCAATTTTTAAAAGTGGGTCGGATCCGGATCCGGAATCAGCGAAAAAGCACTTTTTCGACCCGGATTCGTGGCTAGGACATCTATACAGCTGATATTAGCATATACAACGGTGATATAATGCGAAAATGTCACATAATAGTGATTTAAAGCAATTTTAAAAAAGTGGGTCGGATCCGGGAAAAAACACTTTTTCGGCCAAATCCGTATCCGGATCCGGAATCCGGATTAAAGTTAGTCCCGTTGATAGTCGTGCTAGAAACCCAATTGACATCTTCGGCAACGATCAGTATGAGTATGAAACGAGTCTCGAGAAAGCACTGGCAAATTACTTGATTGAGACGATGGGTAAGAAACTCAACTGCCATTTCAACACATATTCCCTCACTTTATTTTATGTTCAGATTATTCTACTTAAATTCAACTTTAGGAACATATATATGGCGTTCAAACGTGCCATCGCTATGTGGTTTCGATTATTGTGCACAAACATAATGCCGTGGATCAGCCGTGTATGGATACCTTTTATAGTACCCCCCCGTTAATGAGAAATAAACAACAAACGCTCTTCATCACAGATGATCCGCCCCGACCAATATTCAACATGGTACGACTAATAGTTTATATATCATTATTTTCCTGGCATATAGAACTCGTATAGAATTGGTATTAAATTATTTTGTCTACTATCTCACATTTTTATATTCTCCATGTCGCTGCAGCTCCGACAAAAAAACAATATAATGAGCATAAAATTACAATTGAACTTTCGTAGCTTTTTCTTATCTGGTTCTGTGAAATTTTATTATATTATTTATCTTAGGTGTATTGATAGTCGTGCTAGAAACCCAATTGACATCGTCGACAACGATCAGTATGAGTATGAAACTGTTTCGAGAAAGCACTGGCAAATTACTTGATTGAGACGATGGGTAAGAAACTTATTGCCTAATGTTCTCACCGATAGGTAATTATTACTTTCATATCTTCAATTATTACGAAACAGTCAAATGGGCCCATTGTGTTGCTCTCAGGAACTTATACATTTGTGCGGCGTGTCAGCTACAGTATAATCTGTCAATACAAAACAAGAAACCCGATGTCAAAAATGGTAACGCGCTCAAGATCATATATTATATACCCAAGATTGTACACATGTAATTATAGAATATCAAATATGTTGGTTTCACGAATGACCAACTCATAATTCCGTTAAAACAACTAATCCTTCAAATTATTACAACTATATATACGGCTTATCACTGAATAGAAGGTTTCCCATGCATCTCACCAGAATTCCCAACTACACCTTACCGGACTCGGCCTCCGGGTCGCAGTTCGACTTTTAATCCGTCCCAAAAATACCCATTTCTATAAATAAAACGCCCACGGCCCATGTATACCAAGAATTAGCGAAACATTATACACGCGGAGCGCGAAATAAGCAACCTCTCTGAATTCAGAAATCCATTTTACACTATAAACCAATATCAAATATGTTAGTTAGTTACTTGATGCTAAGTTGACAGCGTTGACTTAAATTTTACAATTAGACATAGCACATGATGTTATTAATTTTATAATGCGGCGATGCCATAAAGGATGACAGCCGGGCAGCTAGCACTTGACCTGTGCCTGATATTGAGCCAGCTTGAGTCGGACAATATCATAGTTATATTTGCATTATACGACATTTATCAATTTTTTTTTCAATATATATAGCCATATGGGACGAATTCGTGAAAGTTAACATTCTGTGTACTCATATCATTAAACATAAACTATACCACCCCTGGTCAAGTGGTCCTGCAGAAATGCTATGATGTTGTTGGGTCATGCTGTTTTATTTTGCTATGATGCTGTTCGTATACAAAGCGATGCTGGTGACCGCGTGATATTTCAAATACGTAATTTGAGTAATTTAAAATGGCGTATTGTTGATTCAAGTGGTGCAATCGTCTGCTGGAATGCTTCTGCAATCATACTAAAGTTTTTTTTTTGCTTAAATAGGAATTAAATAGGTCATTTTAATCCAATTTGTGACATTCCTGTTATTTCGCCATTTATATCCAAATAATAGGAATAATTTATAAACATGACATGTAGAGAGGTACAAACAAGCATACTGAAGGCTTTAGGCAGTGACAAGTGTTTGGACATGGCATGTATTCGGCACAAGCATGTGACAAATAAATTGATGGATCCAAAGCGATGTTGTTGAGGATCCGCTATGAAGCTGTTAAATATACAACATGATGTTGTTTGTGAAACAACATGCCATTGTTTCGGTCGCTAAATATCGTTTTCGTGCTTTTTCTGGAAATGGTATCCCTAAAGGTATTTTTATACATGTGTAGGCATATTGCACAGGTCCCCATAATAATAATTGACCCCATCCAATAGTACTTGATCATATTAGTACTATTGGGGTGGGTAAATTTTTGTTCTGGTGAACTGTGTCATATATGCGCCTACTAGGGCGTATAATTCCGCCATATTAAGGCGGATATACATGTATATATACACAGTATTGTGATGTATAAGTACGGCGGATATATGCCGTACCATGCCGTATCAACTCAATTCTTCTAATACCACTTTTATACTAGAGGTCAGATTCCATGGAATCAGATATACGTCCATGGTATCCCATTCCATGTGTGTGTTATGCGTATATGTGTGTTCCTCTTCATGCGAATGCATATTGGTGCTTTCTGATCTGCTGGTGGACTTCCTTTGACATTTCTAAATAAGATATATATTCCAAAGGTTTGTGTAATTTGGTTCGACCCAGCGTGGATGATTAATGACAGTCTAATGCATCATGGTCCTGACCAACTGAGCCACCATTCACCCCAGCCAATCAGTTCATTTTTATTCGGTAGGGATACATTTTATTGCTAATTATAAATCCTGTTCAACGGTCACGAAATTTGGCGTGTCTGATTATATCGTAATCGACATGTAGATCAAAAGGGTGTAAAGCATATTAATGTACCATAACTCTGTTATTTCGCATGTATTGGATAGTTCTTTCAGTTTCGGATTCAGAATCTTTTAGATTTAATGGCGGAGGAAAGACCGCTTAGTTAATTAATTAATTAGTATTTCAGTGCGTCATCTCTACACTATAGTCATTAACGTCTTTGTAATAGAGTTAACTGTAATCGAGAGATAACTATATCACAATCGATAATGCTAGCTGCGTGCTTACCCGTCCGCTCTAAAACTAATGTTGTCCGTATATACTACCAAACACATGCAGTGTTCAAAATATAAAACACTATTTTCCTTTTTTTTCCCCTTTACGAGTTTCGGTGGAATTTGCCAAAAGGCTCGACCCTCCCAGGGCGTACGCGCTCTCCGTCGAGCAGGTTGCTTTCATAGTAGAGCAGTGAATCTTTGGGGCGTACATATGGTATAGCCATGCTCATTGATAAACCCATTTGAATTTGGCGTCAAGAAGTGTGCGTTTGAATTTGAGTAATATATATCACCCGTTAACAACGTTACACGCTACCAGGAGTAAACGGTCGACTCTAAAACTTATACAATCATGCTAAAGTTGCGCGTGGATTCTGCTAACCACGTCCACTCGTCAAAAAGTTTTTATCTCAATGTTTGATTTTTGGAGTAATTTTCCGCTTTTGTTTTCGGTGGAATTTGCCAAGTCTGAACCCACCCCGACGCAAGCTCTCCGTTGAGCAGGTTGCATTTATAGTAGAGCGGTAAAATTTTGGAGGCATTATCTACATTATACCGACGTACATGCTCCTGCATTAAACTCACTCCTTCATTAACCCGTTTGGATTTGGGGCTAAAAATAGGTTAGTGATAGACTACTTAAGTATACATATTTATATTATATAGCGTTGTCACGAGTAAACCGTTCAATCCGAAAATTCGAAAATCGCACTCTAGATGCGACTGATCACTACCCATCAGATTCACTAGTCATTGGCCCGTTTTGATTTGGCGAGGACAATAGGTGCTATTTTTCCGTTCCCCGTATAGCTCAAACGTATGGGACAAAAAACGTTTAAGCGGTATATTCGGGTCCGAATCACTCTTCCAATTCGGAATATGCGATAAAAACAATTATAGCACTGGACTTATAAAAAAACCTCAGTTTATACATCCTGGTGTATGGTGTATGCCTATCTATGGGCGGAAAACTCCGCAGGGAAAGCGCGGATACAAGTTTTGATGCCCGTGGGCAGTAGGGCATATCGAGGTGTGCATACGGTCCAATTTTCGATGCTCTGCTCCTTATAATTTCCGAGATAATAAACTGACATAACGTTGGACGGGCCACGCTACCACACCGATTATTTGGGCTCAATCGGTCCATAAATACAGAAACGACCTCCGGTGACAACCACACGCGCTGCAGAGGTGCGGTTTTCAGTTTTTGTATTATAGTTTGGGGTGGGACACCCCACTACACCATTTATTTGGTCAAAATCGGCCAACAAATTCCGAAACGACCATGGGTTTCTTGTTTGCCACCCACTGTAGCAACCGCGCGGTCTAGAGGGTGCGCAGTTTTCGGGTTTTCTAACATAACTTGAGGTGAGCCACCCTATCGCAGCGTTAATTTGGTAAAGTTTGCATGCTTCCGAATAAGAAATAAGTAACTGAGAATAAGTAACCAATGCCACGGTATAGTCCAATTTGTGATATTTGGGTCATTGTTCTCGATTCTAAAGATGTTTCTGACTTCACGGTGTACTGTATTTTCTCTCCTTGTGGTGCTTAAAAGCGATTTGTTCATGATTTGAGTTCAGTAATATGGAAGAAAAATATTTCAACAACTTCAGAGTGGATCCTCACCAACATCAGTGTGGATTTTCACCAGCATCACAGTGGTCCCACACCAACACCAGTGTGGACCCTAAAATACCAAATCGGGCGTGTCTCAAGTGTACGCTGTATATCTTTTGAATGAATGCGTATCTTTGTTATTAAAATCATCATTCCCGTCATATGGGATGATTTCAGCCATGTAACGCGACAAAACGTGGGTATTTGGGCATAACAATAACTAGGTTAATAATCGCCAAAGAACGCCATTCTTAAGTCGTCCGCGGAGTTGCAGAATGTATGTATGTCGGAGGTTTTAGTGCATTCATGTGTGATCATCAGAATGTTTACATCGTGTTGTAATTGCTTAGTTTCGATGTAAACACGAGGCGGAACGCGCACGCGGTCACCAGCATCGCTTTGTACTAACCGCATCATAGCAAAACAGCAGGACCCACCAACATCATAGCATTTCTGCAGGACCACTTGACCAGGTGTGTATACATACGATTCCAGCCTCGCTACCACACACTCAGAATTATGTATATCGATTGGTCAAATATGCAGCATGAAGAGGACTCCAAGGTTCGAATCGGCATCTCCAGTTTAGACCTAGTTTAAACTACCATGCAGTTTAAACTGGGTTTTAGCTGGGGGAGTCGGAAAAAATTTGCAGGCACGTATGCTGATTTTTTACTTTCGACCCTTGTTGGGACCCACCCTCACGTCCTAATTTTTTCCATTTTCGGCAGTTTTTTCCAACCATTTTTGGACACCCACCCCCTCCCTTTGAACACTAAAACAGAGATTTGCGGGGGAAAATTCACTGTAAACAGCTATATATGAATTTCTGTGCATACTATTAGTCATGGATGTTAACATTGACATGTAAATAGGAACAAGTAATTTTGGGGTCATTCGGTCAAAAATAACATGGCTGCCAGCAGCCATCTTGGATTTCAAAATTCAATCCATTAGAATGGGCTACAGGCTATACTGTCTGTCTGATCATCATGAAATTTGTCATTTATGTTAATATTGACATATATAGATGTGTTTTAAGGCAAACTCATTGCAAAAACAGTCAAAAAGACTTGCAGGAAAAATATTTTTGAGTTGCGGAAAAATCATGGACGTACATGACTTTTGGAACTCAAAATTATCTCTTGAGGGCATGGGTGGGGGCCCGCCACAAATAACCCATATAA
The DNA here is from genome assembly GCA_032622095.1 of Siphonodentalium dalli. Lineage (NCBI taxonomy): Eukaryota > Metazoa > Mollusca > Scaphopoda > Gadilida > Siphonodentaliidae > Siphonodentalium > Siphonodentalium dalli. Next base: position 197,128,245 of record CP136064.1, read on the forward strand.
ACATCACCACCCCTCCCGGGGTACCATCCGGACGGGTGAAAATGGGGTATGGACCATTTTCGAGAACGGGAAGGATTTCGGCGAATTTTACGGCATGAATGGGTGGCCCGCCAAAAATACCCGATAGAAACATCACCCCTCACCCCGGGAGAACTGGGGTATGGACCATTTTCGAGAACGGTAAGGATTTACGCTAATTAATTTGGCAGCAAGAGTGGGTGGCCCGATCAAAATACACCATAAAAACACCCCACCCACCCCTCACCGGGGGGGGGGGGTACTACCATAGGACGTGGAAATGGGATACGCCCAAATACCGAATAGAAACACCCCCGGGGAAGGGTACCTCAAATAACCCCTATAAACATCCCACCCCTCACATCCGGGCAGGGTGGGGTGGGTTACAACCAGAGGGGTGAAGATGGGATATGGACCATGTTCGAGAACGGTATGGATTTCGGCCAATTTGACTATAGGGGTGTGTGGCCCGCTCCAAATATCCTCTAGAAACACCCTACCCTCATCCCTGCATGGGTACCACCCTGCTGGGGTGAAAATGGGGTATGGAGCATTTTATTCCTTATTCGCAAGAAAACGTGCCTTTGTCGGTCAATATTACGGCATGTGTAGGTGGCCCACCCCAGATACCTCATAGAAACACCCCCACCCCTCACCCGGGTGTCGGAATGGGTTATGGATAGTTTTCGAGAACGGTAAGGATTTCGGCCAATATGAGGATTTCGGTCAATATTTCGTCATTGGTGGGCGGCCCGCTCTCAAATATAGTCCATAGAAACACCCCACCCTCACCGCGGGTGGTTCTACCCGAGCGGGTGAAAATGGGGTATGGACCCCAGGGTGCGGGTTGGGGTGTTTCTAGGGGGCATTTGGGGTGTGCCACCAACCGTTCTCGAAAATGGTCCATTCCCCAGTTCACCCCCCCCCCCCCACTCGGGGTGGTACCCCGGGTGAGGGTGTTTCTATGGGGTATTTGTTGCGGGCTACCCACTCATGACGTCAAATTTACCGAAATCCTTACCGTTCTCTAAAATGGTCCATACCTCATGTTCACCTCCTGTGGTGGTTCCCCCAGGATTGAGGGGTGTGTTGTTTCTATGGGACATTTGAGCGGGCCATCCATCCATGCCGTCAAATTGGCCGAAATCCTTACCGGTCTCGAAAATGGTCCATATCCCATGTTCACCCCCTCGGGTGGTATCCCCCGGACGTGAGGGTGTGGTGTTTCTATGGGTTATTTTGGGGCGGGCCACCCACCCATACCATCAAATTGGCCTAAATCTTTACAGTTCTCCAAAATGGTCCATACTCCATTCCCCCTCAGTGTGGCCGTTACCCTCCCCGGGTGAGGGCTGGGTGTCTCTGGTGGGTATTTGGGCGGGCCACCAACCCATGCGTCAAATTGACCGAAAGAGACCTTTCGTGAATAAGGAATCAGTTTCAAAAGTCAGGTTTGTGTCTAACGTGTCAAAGCGACATTCGGACGAGCGAATTGCAAACAAACATATATAGCAATAATTCATCCATCACACTGGCACATATTTTGTTAGAAGTTATTTCAATAAGTACCGACATCGTCTCACCGAATTCCACTAAGACTCTCCTGCATGTACATTGATTTACAAACGCCCGAGCATAAACGCCTCCCCCAATTCAAAATGAACACTCCCATATACGCGAAGAAACAACATCAATACTGGGCGAAAAAATCGACCGAATAATTAAACCCACAAAACTAGGTTTTAGTAAAACCTGGGGTAGGGTGGTTTAACTTTGATGTTTTTTCAAAGTATATTCAATGTATATTTTCGAGACGAGACGTATGGTACGTATAAATCATATATACCTCAGCTTATACTGATGATTATATAGCCAATTCACCACAAACAATTAGTAATATTACCATAACTTTATCACGTCAATAAAACCTAGTGTTAATTTAGATCGAATTCCACAAACTAAAACCGAGTTTATCACAAAACTGGGGTTAACTACACTAAAACCCAGTTTTACTCCCATAAAACCTAGTTTTACTACAGTAAAAAACCGAGTTTTACTCCTACTTAAACCTAGTTTAAACTGGAGTAAAACCTGGTCTAGAATAAAAACTTAGTCTAAACCAGAGATGCCGATTCGGACCTTGATGTTTAATTGCAATCCGTCGAATGAAGCACCCAAGGCGTGTATACCATCCAGCGCATACATATTGTTCTGAAATATCGTACTTGTCTTGGAACATATTTACATAATATGTACAAAGGGGATTGGGGTACACTTTTTGCAACTCACATGAATCTCCCGATGCGATATAATAACACGCATGTGAACAAGATGACAGTATACACGTATTGACATGGTGATAAATTTTGATATATATATATATAATGTGTATTGCCCTCCAAAGGTCTGTCCAGAGGTCGTTCTCGGCTGAGAGTAAATTTATGTTTTTGGAAGGTCACTATATTGTATGGTACGGTCGGCGAGTGCTAATCTATAATATATAATCTATATATACTATTTGTATTTTGGATGTACAGTAAAATATAATGATACACACGTACTCGATTTTGGTTCTCGTTGTGCTCTGGAATATAATACAGATAATTCACCAGAAGGATATATTTGGATGGGAGGTTGGTCCATTTGTGAGATAACCGCCACCACGTAAGGAATTAAAATATATTAAATCATTTAGGAATCGAAACGCTTAGTCGCTGCAATATATTGCTGTGTTATGTAAAGTAGTTTCATATGTTTTGGGATGACATATACGGTATTCCACAAATACATGAGTTCTGCAATATTGCTTATTTTGGGGATTTTCATGGGTTGCCGTTAATTCTGAGCGCTCTCTTTTGTACATATGACACATGCAGAAATAGTGATATGCGTCTTCAGATGCATACGGGGCTGTCGGTGATATAGTTGTTGAATATATCAGATTGGAGTTCCCTGCACATACTACGACTCAAATCGAATATGTTTACCCCCGAAGCCAAAGAAATAGTAATTTAGAGGCATTAATCGTATTTTGTACCGTTAGTGAGGCTTTCGAGCGTACGCGTACTAGACACTCATATTTGATGTCATTTAAAGTTGATAATTCACGTTTTGCTGTTGGTAACATGTTTCTTCAGGACGAGGTATTGTACAGTTGCATTTCATTATACTGTTACCAAACTAGCTCTCAGCCCTTTGGAATGGGAAGAAACTACAAATTCTGGAAGTCCGTAACGGGGCGCGTGCATGGTGGGGATGTGCGTACATAACTGCACGTGGGAAGCCATATGATAAAAGTTGTTGGATATTTGAATACACATTTTCACGTGTGTGCGAACATAACAAATGAATGTTTGTTTACCGAGTTGCATGCATTATGAACACGTGGTTACTCTCACATTTATTGTGTGGTGCTGTGAACCACGCGCGAAATGTGACAGCAACAATGCGTTCATGCATTTTGGAAACAAACATTCAATTGTTGAACGTAGCACCCCATCTTATTCAGCAAAATTCACAACACATGTAAAAAGAAAACCATAATCAGAAATGGTAACGCGTTCAAGATAATATATTATATACCCATGATTGTAATTATAGAATATAAAATATATTGATTTCGCGAATGTCCAACTCAGAATCCGTTAAAATAACAATAACAACCAGCACCTCATTTACGAACCGACGGCCGACTCCGCCGTCTCCGACCACAACCCTCAGTGGGTTGCAGAAACGAAAAATGTCTATAAAAGTTGGAATATAAAACTTACAAATTATCTTTTTCATTTCTTTTATTTGTAATTGACATAGCTTGTCACAAACCAAAAATCAACATTCTTGACATAATAATGTAAAGGACAATAAACGAAATTGAAATTCCCAACTTCACCTTTTACCGGACTCGGCCTCCGGCTCGCAGTTCGACTTTTAATCATCCCAAAATTTCCCATTACTTAAATAAAACACCCATGTTAATGTCAGCGCCCATAGCTATCTAGAATCTCTATGACAGTATACACAAGAAAACGACATTTTTCGGTCTTTGATAGCAAAATGGAAGAAGTACATCTTTGGAAAGATGTGGTGGCCCTAAAAAGGAAAGTTGTTTGGTGATCTTGAAATGCAGTTTTTCTGAACAGTCTTCCTTGATTAAAGTGATGTGAAACACTCCGGCAGACAACGGGCAGAGTGATCAAATAGAAATTAAGAATAATCTTTCTCAAAGTAGTTATTTGTTACGAATAGTAATCCAAATGGATGATACACAACGTCATTCTTATATATTAGTTAAATGCAATGACTCTCGATGCCATCGAGTCGATGGCGAAATCATTTTTGTTTAATTATAGCCGATAGTTGCGCCCCGAATCGAGATGTAAATATTTACAATTTGGAGTAGTTCAGACGATGTTCTCTATGAAGTGGTGTGGTAGATTATTTTGGAAATTTTCAGTGATGTTAGTAGAATGATAACATTCCCCAGGTTGGCAAAGTGCCTGAGCACTAACTTATCAATTTCTCGCACCCGAAAAAGTCCATAACAAGTCCATAATATATCTTTAAGCATATATATAAATCTCCGAAAACCAAAATTCTAAAGCATTAAACGATTTCTTGAAATACAGTTTTTCTGAACAGTCTTCCTTGATTAAAGTGATGTGAAACACTCCGGCAGACACCGGGCAGAGTGATCAAATAGAAATTAAGAATAATCTTTCTCAAAGTAGTTATTCGTTACGAATATTAATCCAAATGGATGATACACAACGTCATTCTTATATATTAGTTAAATGCAATGACTCTCGATGGCGAAATCATTTTTGTTTAATTATAGCCGATAGTTGCGCCCCGAATCGAGATGTAAATATTTACAATTTGGAGTAGTTCAGACGATGTTCTCTATGAAGTGGTGTGGTAGATTATTTTGGAAATTTTCAGTGATGTTAGTAGAATGATAACATTCCCCAGGTTGGCAAAGTGCCTGAGCACTAACTTATCAATTTCTCGCACCCGAAAAAGTCCATAACAAGTCCATAATATGTCTTTAAGCATATATATATAAATCTCCGAAAACCAAAATTCTAAAGCATTAAACGATTTCTTGAAATACAGTTTTTCTGAACAGTCTTCCTTGATTAAAGTGATGTGAAACACTCCGGCAGACACCGGGCAGAGTGATCAAATAGAAATTAAGAATAATCTTTCTCAAAGTAGTTATTCGTTACGAATATTAATCCAAATGGATGATACACAACGTCATTCTTATATATTAGTTAAATGCAATGACTCTCGATGGCGAAATCATTTATGTTTAATTATAGCCGATAGTTGCGCCCCGAATCGAGATGTAAATATTTACAATTTGGAGTAGTTCAGACGATGTTCTCTATGAAGTGGTGTGGCAGATTTTTTGGGAAATTTTCAGTGATGTTAGTAGAATGATAAAATTCCCCAGGTTGGCAAAGTGCCTGAGCACTAACTTATCAATTTCTCGCACCCGAAAAAGTCCATAACAAGTCCATAATATGTCTTTAAGCATATATATAAATCTCCGAAAACCAAAATTCTAAAGCATTAAACGATTTCTTGAAATACAGTTTTTCTGAACAGTCTTCCTTGATTAAAGTGATGTGAAACACTCCGGCAGACACCGGGCAGAGTGATCAAATAGAAATTAAGAATAATCTTTCTCAAAGTAGTTATTCGTTACGAATATTAATCCAAATGGATGATACACAACGTCATTCTTATATATTAGTTAAATGCAATGACTCTCGATGGCGAAATCATTTTTGTTTAATTATAGCCGATAGTTGCGCCCCGAATCGAGATGTAAATATTTACAATTTGGAGTAGTTCAGACGATGTTCTCTATGAAGTGGTGTGGCAGATTTTTGTGGAAAATTTCAGTGATTTGGCAAAGTCCCTGAGCACTAACTTATCAATTTCTCGCACCTGAAAAAGTCCATAACAAGTCCATAATATGTCTTTAAGCATATATATAAATCTCCGAAAAACAAAAATTCTAAAGCATTAAACGATTTGCTATATTTCCAAGGCATATATTTCATCTGATTTAGCGAGAATCCATATATACTTTTTCACGAGAATCCAGGGTAATTTGCGAGAATATTTACGAGAATCTAGATTTGGATTTTCGCCGAAATATAAGCCCTGATTAAGGCTGATTTCACTCTGAAGTGTGCCTAAATGGCATAAATTGTACCGTGGTTCCCATGTTCGCCAAAGTGGCATAAATTTATTTCAGGATAATACTAATTTTAGGCATTCATTTATATCACTGATATCAGGACAATAAATAGCCATTTCCATTGCATGGAACAAAGAGCGTTATTGTTTATTGGTGTTGTTTTTGGAAGTGGTGGTAGTTAAATTTTATACATTTCGACCCCCAATAAGTATTTCCGAACAAATGAATTATTAACAAGCGTGACATGACATCATTGACGAAGATAATTAACACCGATCTACAAGCAATTAAAGTCTTAAAATGAGCTAAAATTTTACATTTTCTTTAAAAAATTTACATTTTTATCTCTCGCGACATAATTGTCACCAATAAAAACAAATTTGATTCATCGTGGAAGTTAGTCGGTGACTATAAATAATGTCACCATTCAACTGAATGTTGTTGAGCATATTTCAACCAATTTTGGAAGTTTAAATGAATATTTTCTTCACACGCAAAGTAAAATTGACAAATTTCATGATTTTAGCCTGCTTCGTTGGGACCAACATTTGTTGTGCACACTCAAGAAACGTCTACCGACACTCGCTATGTCAAATTATGCCATGACCATGCTATAAACTAGCTTGAAATTGGCAAAACAATGAATTTTTTTTTGGTTGAAAAAATTTACATAGAGAACGATTATTTTTCGATAAAAACGAAAATAATGCGAATTTCAGCACTCGTCAGAATGGTGCAGAATAACATACGAGTCTTCTTATATGCGAAAATTTGACCTCATTCGATAAATTAGTCTCGTAATTAAGGATATGGAATTCCGTCGCACTGTAGTGTTACTGTACATGGCCGACGAAATTTTGAAATGTAAACACGCATCAAATTTACCTTTTGTGAGAATAACAAAAGCGCAACCTTGATCAAAGTAATACAATACACAACAACACATAGAATAAAACTGATATAAACACGGTATAAGTGAGAATAAGACGCGTATTCAGACGTGCAATTTGACAACATTTCTTCGCTATAAATATATCTGACCCAGATGCAGCTGTTTTGCGCACGTCACTTTCCATATTTGGAATTTCCATATATGGGACCTGAATACCGATCAATCCATTGCAAACAAATTACCACGCAATTATCTTAGCATAAAAATATATTGTAATTTATACAACTACGACCCTGGTAACCCTGATAACTAATACAATATACCGGCCAATTCATTTTAAGATCGTTATTTCACTTTGCTTTAGGCATAAATACACTCTTGAACGCACATAAACGACCCATTGGCGTTAAATTAAATATACTCGGTATTTATTAATATTAGTTTTTTATTGCTCAGTTTTGAGTTTGACCCTTGACACCTGTCAATATATTTGGGCTGAATTCATATGATGCGGTATTATTCCTCGAAATAAACAACAAAGCAGTCGTTACTTCGAAATGTCGTTTGGGCTAACATTTACACAAATCCTTCGCGTGTTCTCCTCAATTGGCACGCATGTTCTGAGCCGACACACAGGTTATCCCAGAAACTGCTGTGAAATAAACAGCCAAGGTTTGGCTGAAACGATGTGCGCGCTAATGAACAGTTTTCCGGTCCGCGAATGAATGTACATGTAAACTATGTATACTATTTTGGGGGGAATACACCCTCGGTCGATTCTGATTGATGATGAAACAAACCATACTCTAACCTACACGTAAGGCCATCAATACCTTAACATGTCATTGATGTGCCTGATTCCCTCTAGCTGAGAATTTCTCATCAGAGTATCTAATTGATTTGCCTGGTCTGACATCCTCAGCTCGACGACATGATTCTTACATGTTACTACTTTTTCAGATTTTTGAGTATTGGACCAGTAACCACTCTATATTCAACAATCTATGGACATTGAATGATCACAGATAAACAGACACGCGAGTCATAAAAACAATGACAGGCGACAACTGTATTCTACTAAGCAATTAGATCAACTTTGAGACGAGATACTGTTATTGAAATTGCTTTTGTGGATATCCGATATGACGGACGCCTCACACACCAACACCTTCACAATTCTTCACGAACATTATGAACAAGAAAACCATAGTCAGAAATGGTGACGCGCTCAAGATCATATATTATATACCCATGCATGATTGTAATTATAGAATACTAGCAGGGTTACCCGGCGTTGCTCAGGTTAAAGTGATGTGAAATCCTCTGCGGAAATTTGGTGGGAATAGAGAATACTCTTGCTCTCAAAGCGTATTCTCATAAATTGTATATCCAAATGGCATCACAAAACATGATTCTTTCACATGGAATATAAGTAGTGGCTCACCTTGTCAGGTCGGAGCGATTATCATTTTGTTTATCGCGTTTAATCCGTCCCACCAATAAAGAAGTATTTATTTAATTACAACTGCGTATAATGCAGACGTTATAGCATGAAACATGAACATCATAACACATTAGTTCGAAAAAATAAATGACGACAATTGTGTTTTACATAGAGTTGTATCAATCAATCAATCAATCAATCTAGTTTATCATATCTTCACGAAGATACAGATGTTTTAAAGATATGTCCAGGTGCTTCTCTGTTCTGGTGCTATATACTGATTAATCATTTTCAGTTTAAAAGAAATGATGTTATGCACGTATAGCAGCTACATGTGCCCGACACAGCGAGATTTTGAGTAGTTTATGTTAGGCGATGAGTCTGTTCTAATAAATGAAAGAAATCCTCTGTATCGGGCAGATATACCCTTGTCAGATGTCACTATTGGAGGATCCTGAAAAGTCATGTGCTACGGACTGCGTTTTCCTTTATCTCAGAAGTAACCATATTTGACTGTACACTGTGACCACTATTTTTGAACAGGCCTGCTCTACATTTCCATATCTCTTGGCAATTGTAACTTTTTTGTGGAAACTATATTGAATGGGACAGACTCAATCGTGTTATAATATATACATGAGCCATTCTAATATTCAATTCTCTGACGACTCAAGGTCCCTCAATTTGAATGAATATATGTATCTCTTAAATAGATTGATATAAATATACTTTTGATGCTTTATCTGTGTTGCTAGATCATTATAGGAATGCCCTGATTTCCATCCCCATTTCAATATGACAGTTGAGAAGATATAATTGTTCAAGTGACTTAATTCGGTCACCATTTGTCGAGATTGTGAAATTGGAATGACAAAAACTCCTTAGAACGACATGGAGATGGTCTGGGAGATGACGATATATAACTTTGTTGAATATCGGCGAATTGAACAATCTTATAAATGCTAGTGAATCTCCTCTCGCCATCCATGACCCAAACGACCCCAAATGTGATTTAATTAATCATATCATTAGAGAAGAACGTGCATGAATTTGGTGGAATCAGTGCTAAATATATTTGTATCAACTTTGGTGCAACTCCCCTCATGCATGACTTGAACCGCGCCACTTTTGTCATATTTAAACCACGACTATTAGACTCATGCATGCATTATATAATGGAGATGATTATATATAATTTTGGTGGTAATCGGCAACTAAACAAATTCTTATCATAGTTTTTACCCCCCCCCCCCATCTCTCACCCAAACGGCACCAATTTTGCGTCTTTAACTCACACGTCGATATTCCTCTTATCACGGAGAAGAATAATATATAAATTTGGTCTAAATCTGCGCTAAAATAGCTCCTCCCCTGACACCAACAACGTCACTTTAGACAATTTTAACCCGCACCATTATCTTACTCGTAAAAAGTTACCCCCGTTAGACCGCCTTGTTGCCATCTCGATTGTACCCTTAAAGTTATATATAGAACACAGACAGATATTCGCAAATATTTTATTCATTGTATCATTTGAGAAGAACGTGTATGAGTTTGATGGTAATTGCATGCACTAAACATATTTTTATAAGTTTTTGGTGACCCTCCCGTCCCTATTTCGGACTCAAGCGGCGCCACTTTTGACATCATTAAACCACACACTTAGACTCATTATAGAGATGAATATATATATAATTTATGCAAATTGGCGAGTATACAAATTCGTATCAAATTTAGGACCACCATTGCATATCTCTCACCCAAAAGGCACCAATTTGGCGCATTTAAACCACACGGAGAAGAATATGTATCAATCAGGTGGAAATCGGCGCTAAACATATTGTTTATCACTGTTTGTGTCCCTCTCACCCTCTAGGCACCCTGACTCGAATGGCCCCACCTTTGACATCTTTAAATCACAAAATTAGACTCATGCTATCATGGAGATTATTATTTATAAGTTTGGTGCTAATCCGCGACTAAACAATTTTTATCAAATTTAGTGGCCACCCCACCCCACCCCATCTCTCACACAAGTAGCACCAATATGTCGTCTTTAAACTCACACGATTAGATTCCTCATATCATGGATAAGAATGTGTATCAATTTGTTGGAAATTGGCGCTAAAAATATTGTGTATCAATTTTGGTGCCCCTCTCCCTTTCAGTGCACCCCTGACTCGAATGACGCCACTTTTGACAGCTTTAAGCCACGCCATTAGACACCTCATACCATGGGGATGAATTTGTATAAGTTTGGTGGCAATCGGCGACTAAACCAATTCTTATCAGATTTAGTACCCACCCACCGCCCCCTCCAAATCTCTCATCCCAACGACACCAATTTGGCGTCTTTAAAACACACAATAAGATTCCTTGTATCCACATGGAGAAGATCTCAGAAGAATGTGCATCAATTTGGTGGAATTCGGCGCTAAAATTATTTTTGATCAATTTTGGTGCCCCCTCCCCTTCCTTAGATTCCTCATATTATGGGAATGATTATATATAAGTTTGGTGGCAATCGGCGACAAATTTGTTTCTGTCCCTCCCCCTTTTCTGCCCCTGACAACAACGGCGTCACTTTAGAAAATTCTAACCATCGCCATTATCTTTCTCGTAAAAAGTTACCCCTATTAGACCCCTTTTGTGCCATCTAGGTGGTCTCCTGTGAATTTCTATAGAACACAGACAGACAGACAGACATTCGCATATATAGATATAGATAAAATATATTGGTTTCGCGAATGACCAACTCATAATTCCGTTAAAATAACAATAACAACCTAATTAACGAACCGGCGGTCGACTCGGCCGTCTCCGACCACAACCATCAGTGGGCTGCAGAACGAAAAATATCTATAAAAGTTGAAATATAAAACTTACAAATTATCATTTTCATTTCTTTTATTTGTAATTGACATAGCTTGTCACAAACCCAAAATCAAAATTATTCACATAATAATGTAAAGGACAATAAACGAAATTTAAATTCCCAACTACACCTTTTACCGGACTCGGCCTCCTGATCGCGCAGTTCGACTTTTAAACCGGAAAAAAACCATTATCTATAAATAAAACGCCCAGCGAACCATAGCTATCTAGAATTTGGACAACAGTATACACGCAGCGCGCGTAATAATTTTGATAAGTGACAAAATGTTTTATTACGCGCGCCGCGTGTATACTAATGTAGAGATTCTTGTTTCGCCTGGGCGCATGGGGTTTTTATTTAAAGAACTGGGAATTTTTGGGAGGATTAAAAGTCGAACTGCGAACCGGAGACCGAGTCCGGTAAAATTTCGTTTATTGTCTTTAACATTATGTCAATAGTGTTGATGTTTTGTTTGTGATAAGCTATGCCAATTACAAATAAAAGAAAAGAAAAACATAATTTGTAAGTATTATATTTCAATTTGTATAGACATCTTTCGGTCTGCAGCCCACTGGGGTTGTGGTCGGAGACGGCCGAGTCGGCCGTCGGTTCGTTAATTAGGTGCTGATTGTTATTGTTATTTTAACAGAATTCTGAGTGGTCATTCGCGAAACCAATATATTTTATACTCTATAATTACAATCATGGGTATATAATATATGATCTTGAGCGCGTTACCATTTCTGACATTGGTTTTCTTGTCCAATCTGATGCCCAACACCTTCTCTTCAATCTACATCAGTAGATTCGTTGTTTAATGTAAATGCCTAGTACATGGATATATTTAGAGGAAATTGTTGAACCAACACAGTTTGATTCTGGTGCACCCAGCAACCCACCCCAAAGTCACACATGAGAGTATAAATTGCTCACGAAATGGCGAAAAGATGTCTCACATCGAGGAGAGTATTCATCATTTTCTTCACATATAAATAACTCAACAAAGAAAGATATAGGAAATGAGCTATGTATCTTATGTTTTGTTTAAATTACTACCGTCCCCATATAAATATAATTGTTCGGAAGATATAATGGTTCAAGTGACTTATATCACCTATTTTCCAGATTGTGACACTTGAACGCAAAAATCTTTTTAAAACGAATATGTACGGTATCCGGGGTTTGAGGTATCCGAGATGGGTTATTGAGAGAGCTGACATATTCGGAAAATATAGAAAAAAAGGAATGTTGGAATTCCCTGGCCCTGCTCTGCCAACTTTGAACCACACCATTAGACTCATGGGGATGCCCACTTATATATCTAATTTTGGTAATAATTGGCTGTAAAATGTTTTATTAATTCTGGTGCCATTCTCTCCCAATTATCTGGCCATATATGGCTCCGCCTTTAAATCTTTAGAACAAAAACTTCAGATTGTAGCTCCTTCTCTCCTCATCCCTGACTCGAAATGTGTCACTTTTTGGCATCTTTAGCCCACACGGTTATAGATTTCTCACATCGTGGAGATGACTTTACATTAGTTTTTTTTAATCGGCGACTAAAAACAATCTTTTGATGTGCAATCTGATGCCCAACAATGTGGCCCTGAACCAAACGCCACAAATTTGACGAATATTTCCTCGTATCATGAACAAGAATATATTAATCTGGTGGAAATCGGCGCTATAATATTGTTATCAATGTTGGTGCCTTATCATTCGACTCTTCATATAATACTTTATTGGAAATCGGAGAGCAAAAACAGGTTATCGATTATGTTTCCCCTATACCTGTACTGTCCCTGACCCCGACAGTCTCACTTTATAAATTTTTAACCTACTCCATTATTTTCCTCGTGAAAAGTTACCCCCGGTGTACCCATTGGAGCCCTCTAGATAGTCCCCCCGTTAATTTATTCAGCCGACAGACACATAATTCGGAAATATAGTTCCATATATATATATAATTACATCAGATTTATTGATACACGGACTCAGTGTTCATTGCTTCAAATGTGCTTGTTATAGTGAGCGTAAACAAATTCTCATATATTATCCACGACCCAGCAGCCTCGGTTACGGGGACATCCTAAAAAATGAAGCCATTTCACCAGCTCTCACCGTGATTTGGGAACATCAGTCTGAACATGGGTTCGTATATTGATACAGGGCGGATCTACTTGTCCATTATATTGGAACAGCACAGTGCACGTCACCAATTTTATAGATCTATTACATGATCCGGTCCTTATTCCATTCATTATAAGACCCATTCTATAATATTGATAAACAACGGTCGTTGAGTAACAGGAAATGTAACCAAATGTATTATTGTTGCGCAAATGCGGCCCTTGACCCCGGCTTGTTGTCTCTGTTTACATTCCGTACGCTAAATCGATGTTTGTGACTATTGCTTATTTAGTTTGAACAAATATTTCATTAAATTTACGGCATTAAATACGTCACAAAGAGTCTTATTCATCTGGGACTAGTTCTTTTAAAAGGGCAAACAACGCAAAGTCGTCGCAGGCCTTATCATATATGGCAAATTTTGGTACGCCGAAAAACAACACAACTTTTGTACCCTGTTGTTACGTCGGGTACATTGGTTACATTTTATGAGCACAAATTTAGCAACTTAGAAAATATATTTTCTGAACTAATTTCAGGCCCATGGGTACACGGGTACAAATGGTTACTTCTGGTTACTTTAATGTTACATTTGTTACTTTAATTTTTTTTTCTTAGGAATCTCAAAGTACCCTGTTACATTGGTTACAAATTAGAAAACATTTCCTGAACTAATTTCAGGCCCATGGGTACACGGGGTACAAATGGTTACTTCTGGTTACTTTAATGTTACATTTGTTACTTTTCTTTTTTTTTCTTAGGAATCTTAAAGTACCCTGTTACATTGGTTACAAATTAGAAAACATATTTCCTGAACTAATTTCAGGCCCATGGGTACATGGGGTACAGATGGTTACTTCTGGTTACTTTACCTATTAGTTAATGTTACATTTGTTACTTTTTTTTTCTTTTCTTAGGAATCTTAAAGTACCTTGTTACATTGGTTACAAATTAGAAAACATATTTCCTGAACTAATTTCAGGACCATGGGTACACGGGGTACAAATGGTTACTTCTGGTTACTTTACCTATATTAGTTAATGTTACATTTGTTACTTTTATTTTTTTTGTTACTCGTCCAGTAAATTAGGTTTTGTAAATGTCGCTATAAACTGGGGACTCATTATAGATCCTCTACATATAAACCATGCTCGGTTAGGGATAGTGGATGTGCAACTAAGACATGAATGTTCTTTGATGGAATATGAGAACGCTCCTGTTTTGAGTTGCAACTGTCAAGAATCAAACTATCGCGATTCCTTTGGTTTTAAACAAAGGACATTCCCATATTTGTAAAGGAATGGGAATGTATGTTTATATATGTAAACTAATTTTTATAAGAATTTGAACAAAAAAAACTGACATCCTCATTATAATAAATTTTACGAAGGAAAAGATTTTTATAGACGGTCGACCTTAATATTGTATCGACCTGCGACCGGGGTCAGCGGTTTAGAAATTTCGAGGTCAAGTGAACATCTGAGCGCCAACCACGAGAAAGTCGGGTACCTTGATTGATTGATTGTCTTCGTGGTGACGTTGTCGATACCCGACTGCCCATTCAAACGAATTTCGCACAGACCACAAGGTCAATAATTTCTTGCTCCTGTTTCGAGATACATTTGGGTCTACTGATGTATCATCACCATCTATGTGTTTGCTATGTGTGCAGTCTATTCCAGTCTGGGGATGCTGTCTTGAAATGATTGTCTGTGTTCATGTGAGATGCGTGGTTAACCAGAGCGGTGTTAGGCTTATGCATGACGTTTGCAAAAATGCTATGAAGACTTATACAGGTAATATGAACTTTCCATTGACCCTGCCCACCAGGAATGAGATTCATTGACTGCCAAAGCGGACTAAATCAATTTAATGTCAAAGGCTCGAGGACAGTTATCTTGAAATGGACCACTATACCCCCTTTGACTAGTTTCTAGGGCTATGTTTGAAGATTAAGGTTTTCGTCATTCCATTCTTATTTTTCACAGGTATATTTGGTTTGAGACATTTGACTTGGCATTCAGCTAGGTTTCCCGGAGGCGAGAGCCCACCTTGTTAGGAGCTCCGTCGCTGTTTTAGCTCCAATTCATCGGGGCAGCCACCCTTTATCCGTTGCATGCGAATATGTGGCGATTTGCTTTTTATGACTACTTTGTGGTGGGTTGCCAGGTGCGCAATGCAGTGGGCTGGCTCTTAAGCGGTTGGCAAGTTTGGTCAATGTGGCCACGGCGGATTACACCCTACATCCCGATGATCACTAATTACTCGCCGGCCTAGAATGGATGAACTTCATGTTTTTCACACATAATATTCAATAATCAACAAAGTTCTCGTCAGTATAAGCTCTATGTTTGTATCTGATAACCGACAATTTCTCGATTACTTTATATTTCCATTTTATAAACCGTACTTTTCTTCGCGATTGTTTTCTTACAGTGCACCAAACTAGAATTGACCGGAAGCGAACCCCCACCGTGAGTCCGTCGTGAAATATGACATATTTCGTCGGAATACGGTACTTTCCCATTTATCAAATTGTTTTTTAATATATAAAACATGTAATTTTTCTAGTTATGTACTTTGGGTCATAATTCGACATCTTGTAATCTCGCTTTCGACTGGAGGAGTAATTCTAATCTTTTAAAGTATCAACATTTTCATCTGTAAACGGTACAAAACTTATATAAATCGTGGATAATCGGGCAATGAAATTAATTCCAACGACTTGAACAAACGGTCAGCATCTATTTCACATCTTACATTTGCCCGATAGACGGATCGATTTGCTTTCGTGGCAGATTTTCATGTACCTGCCACGAATTCATCAATGACAACATCAGGAACATGTGTCTACAATAGAAATATGGCGACTAGCTCCCCAAGAAAAACTGACTGACAGGTTTTAGCGGACGTTTTTCACACGTTACCGTAAACACTAATCAAAAGAATTGTTCCTTGGCTCTTCATTGTATGTCACTTTTCATAATGGGCTGCCTAATGTTACTGTTGAGGTATAGTTTTTTTTTTACATTTGGCTGCCCAAACATTGTCATAATAGTGCAGATATCTTCTGTTTCCAAGTCACTTTTCTGGTACATAAAGCTTTTTAGTTCACATCTATTAGTGCCCCCCCCCCCTTTACCCCGATGTATGCTCTAATTTTTCTCATGTTGTTATGTCTATTTATGTCTGATTTTAGGTGGACAGGGGCATTTTTGTCAGCCCGTTTGTGCGACATTTTTCGTGAAACAGACTTTTCCATCCCCTTAATTCAATTCCGTTGGTTTATTCTGGTCATCATATAGGATATTACCGTTGTTACTATTACAAACTCTGTTACATACTAGTTATGTATGCGGGCGCATAGGTTATCATGTAGATTGAGCGGATTTCTACGACACTATGGTCATGTTCAAAATAATTATTATTTTAGATTTGATCATTGTGGTCCAGTGAGCGGGGTTTGTGCTATGAGTGCTAATTAGCTTCCCGAGGACTGAACTCGTTTGGGTCGTGATTCTTTTGCGATAACTTTACTCAGACGAGATTGGTTGCATACATGCTTACTTATCAATGAATTTATAGTAACTTATGCCTTCCTTCAAGGTTGGGGCAGACCATTTGCCATGGCAGGATTCTCATCGTGACAATTCATACTATATGGGTATCACCCGCAGTCTATCAATATCCTAGGAATTTTGGGTAGATCCCACCACATTGCGTCCGGTTGCCATAGCACCTTCTTTGCGGAAATTTATGATGTTGGGGGCTGTAATTTCGCTATATGCTGTTATGTTTGAACAAAATATAAATGGTTTTTCTAAAGCTAAATGATCCAGGGCTATTTTCCAACATCTGAAACTAACCTTGCTCTCAAATCTTCCTTCAGCCTGTGGGCGCCATTCAAAATGGCCACAGAACCACCCTTTCTAATGTTACAATGCTTACTTTTATATAACTTTATAGCCATGTACGCGTTAATTTCATGCTGTGTCCGACTATTTGGCATGACGGAATTATCCAGGTGACAACTCATATTATACGGGTCATCAGTCGTGGTCTATACATCCTCCAAAATAATTTGGTCAATGCCCCCAATTTGCGTCCGGTTGACGGGGCAACCCATTTTCGGAAAGTTATGCGTTTGGGGGCTGTATTTGCGCGTTCCGAGATGTCGACATGCGACATTTTGAAACAAAAGCAATTAATTGCCACAAACTAGGGTCCAGGAATATATTTAAAATACTCGCGTTTCTTGTCTTTCCGCGGAAGTGGTAAAGATTCGCCTGCCATGGAGATTTCCAACCGAAGTCTGGTCTGCGCGTCTATGACTTCGGCTTCTCGGCGCCAACATTTTGGAACAATGACGTCACGAAGTAACGCGACCCCCGCGTGCCGCCAAAGATAGGTTACATCTTCCTGGACCCCTCGCTGCGTGATCGGCCTATCGACTGAATACCTGATACTAGGCGCAAACATTTAATTATAACCGATTCATTCGCTTCTTTCAAGTGCATGGATTGGGAAACGGACATCAAGTCTCAGCCTTTTCCGACGACATTCGGCGAGTTCCTTGTTACGTGCGCTCGCGCAACAGTATGGCGATCAGACGGATTCGAACCTTGGTGTCGCTCTACTCCGTTTCACTCCATGACGTCACCAAAAACGACGTAAAACCTCGGGGCGTTCTGACATTTTTACTGTGCCGCGTTTTTGCTATGTTTATTTTATGTGTTTTCGATTATTTGTTTGTCGCCGATTTCGCCATTTGTCGGGTTTCCCTGTTTCTATATTTAAAACTGGCATGCTCGTAGTGAGCCTCGGTTTCGATTTTTTCTCCCAGGTCTATATACGTCAGAGTTATGACAATAATAGATCGACCTACATTTTCTCCATCAGAACTCTACATCAAAGAGTCTATAGACTCCTTCGGGACCTACCTAGACTTCATTGGGTATTTTTACTTATATTTGGGAAGTTTGATCGTTTTTGGTTCGTGCGAAGACCTCTTTTTATCATGCGGGAAAAGACATTCAAAACGCGATTTCGTAATTCGACGCAATTGGCTGCATAGCCTAACCTTCAACCGAGTTCCGGGTCACACACGACGAATGACGTAACACAAAACAAAACGCATTGGTTGACATCGTTTGAAGAGTTTATTGTTACATAAAATGATCGTTATTGATTAATTATTGATTAATTCTTGATATTTATTGTTGCATATTGGCTGTTATCGATATTTACATCAATGGTTTTAATTATTTCTTATAATTGCTCCTTCGGTCAACTTTGACTATCGGAAAATGAAAATGAAAATATGCCGCTGAAAATAAAAATGTACTCGATATTAAAGTCTCATCCTTTCGGCAACATGGAATTGGTTTTAATTAAATGATTAATATTGTTATTTGCCTTTTCTCTGTGCTGAAATGCGAAATGGTAATTGTCTTGTTTTGCTAACATTAAATTACATAAATTAAGTGAAATACAGTGAAATTATTTTTTAATTATTACCTTGTTGCGCACGTTGGCATCTCTCTGAGTGCATTTTAGTTTCTTTTTGGTTTTGGGAGTTACATAATTGCAGTAGGGTCCTCAAGCTAATCGGCCGTAGCGCTTTACATACAACATCACCAGCATTACGCTCAATTGTAAATATTTACTTCTCGATTCGGGACGCAGATATCGGCGACTATACAACAAACCCATTTGTCATGGAGGGCCGCTGGATTTAATTAATCTATCATAATGACAGTGTCTTCTATCAGTTTGGATTTAAATAAAACACAAACGATACAAAACAAAACAAAACACAATATGTCAGCATAACTCACTTTCTAACAATCGTGTGAGGAGGTACTCACAAGTGAGTCAGCACCTCTCCTTCTTCCCCCGGGCGGACAGCTCGGGTGACCCGTACACTCGTATGGTTACAGGTTGTACAAAATCGGTCCCCCATGATAGGTTGCTCTTTGAACTCGAATGGGAGAAGCTGGACAGTAGGCGGTATGTTAAACGAATGAGTATATTTTACGATATTGCAAACAGCAAAGCCCCCGCCTACTTAACTCGGCTTCTTCCGTCAAAGGTTAAGGATCACTGATTCCGAACTGAGAAATACATCAAATTTATATCGTCCCATTTCAAATAGCAAATGAACAGATAACACTTTCTTTCCCATATGCGTTATGGATTGGAACAAATTGGCGGACAAACTAAATAACACAACAAAAAACAAACAAACAAACAAACACAGGATGAAACATTCCACTGGATAGGTTCAAGAAAGCACTAGTAACTAAGCCATTCCAACTACCAACATGTTTTTCATATGGGAAACGGCTATTAAACATCCTTCATTGTAAACAGTGGTGTGAATGTGTTAATCTCCAAGCTGATAAACTTAAAAATTATATAGCAATTTCTGCTACAGGTAGGTGTGGACATTCTGTAGCGAATGCTTGCCACTAATTTTTTGAATACCAACCAACTTTGAAGAAAGAATTACACGCCGTAATAATCTTCTGCGCTTTAATATACAGTCAGTTATGGCACTTCTATTTGGGGACCCGCACTTCGAACAATTATAAACTGAACATATCTTTCAAGCTGGCAAAATTACTTCCGAGATACAACTCAAGAGGGAAATCCGACAAAGTTCTGTTAAGGCGCTCGAATCATTTGAATGCAAATTGTACAAATGTTAACAATGCACCATGAGGTACATGTATCACATTTAAAACAGCTACTTGAAATCATTCATGAAATTATTTAGAATTGGTGGGGTACTGAGACTATACACTATACTTCCAATAATATACAATGATCCACTGTCTGTATACACTTGTACATTATGTTATACCTATCGTGTTGACAACCCACATTACTATGTACCGGTGTTAAGACGGAAATTGGGAGAGGGGGTTATGTATAAGTGGATCGCACTTGTCCTCCAATCCCAATATGTATTGTTATATACTTATTGGTAATAAATAGGTTTAAAGGAATACGGTCCTGATAAAAACAATAATATTTTCTTTCAATATACCGATAATATATATATAAAATGTCCATTGGGCGCATATAATCTAATATTCGGCCGCCAATCGTTCTTTTTATAACGAAAACATCGCCGTTCTCGTAATTAACTGTCTTTATCGTGTTATTATTATTATATGCATCGCGAGGTGCTGTTACTATAAAGCCATGCCTGTATATTATTCAGTTTGGCGCGCATTTATCTATATAAACACGTGCTCGTATTTATATATTTTTTTTCGTTACCGGGATAGTCCCAAGTTATATTCTATATTATATATTCATATAAAGATGGCATATATATGCGAAGACTTGCACAGTTATTAGGCAATTATCATCTCGTAAACATTCCATTTTCCAGAGGCCCTTAGTCGTGTGTGAATAAAGAGCGTTTCGTTTTAATTTATTGTAACGCGGTAGAACAAACAAACAAAAAAAAAAAAAAAAAAAAAATCTGTTTATTGCTGTCGGATTTAATCATTTATAATCATTTCAGTCATTACCAATATGATATGATAAATTCATTTTTTCTTGGTTATGAATCATGTATATATTAGGGCAATATGGCGTTTATATATATTTCGGAATATTGCTTCCCACACCCCAACAATCTTGCCGTCTGTCACTGTTGGAACTTCACTGCGTCTATGCATGGTTATTGGCCTATAAAATTGGCACTCTAGCGATGCGGTCTATTGAATATCCAGGTCATAACTCGACCTATGTGTCAATTACGCATAACAATAGGATTATAAAATATATAAACGTTCGCCGTGGTTCGTTTAAACACCCAATCATATATATCACTTTTTGAAGGAGGGATAATAATCCAGTTTAATATGTAATCACATATACAAGCACTCTTTATTCGGAATATATCGCAATAGTGAACGCTCTTTATTGCGTCAAGGTAAAGTGACTCGACTTAGAACAATTGTCATCGTGATTGTTTATTGATTACACAAATACAGGTCAATACAATCATGTACACGAATTTCCGATATGCATGCTTTATATATCCTTCCAAGTCATAGCAATTCCCGCTTTATTAATCTCTTTTTATTCGTACCATATTAGGAAAACTATTAACATGGAACGCTCTTTATTGAGCCATGGTGAAGGAAATGGGGACTCGACTTAGAACAGTTGTCATCGTGAATTATTCATCAACATACTCCCCACTTTAACTGCAACTGTATGTATTCGTAACCATGACTGACTCGTCAAACTAAACGCTCTTTATTTGGTGTATGTAATCGGTTTCTGATTTTGCGCAACGGGTTTCCCACAGGAATCACGCCAAATGTCACGCAAACGATCATCGTTTGGAAATGAATACAGCATTATACCTAACCGAGAGTCAATAGTCCGGCCACAGCCGAAAACACTGCTTGTATATGGCATTGTCAAGAATGAATGATTGTAAATACGGGAAACTGAATTGCTTTATTCTTTGATCCAATTAAATAACATGTATGGATATTGAGAAAACGAAATTATATACATAAGATGGACCGAATAACGAAAAGTATTGATATACAAAATATACAGTGACATATATACAACATCGCGAACACGCACCCGAATAAAGTTCACATGCCGGCTCGTGTTTTCATAAGCTTTATTTTTGACACGAAAGTGTTATCTATCCCGCTCAATCGGCCTTCTATAGTTTTTGTCAAAACATTACCTTCCAAACAGCACTTAAGACATATCACAAGTGCAGATAATTCACGGCGCGATGACAATTCACCATGTGTACACAATGCTATTGATATGCCCCGCAGTAATTAATTACACTATCGCGCTGATAATTAACTCCGACTCCGATTCCCTGTTTTCAATTAGTTTACCTCGCTTGACGTCATGCGAGTTTTTGCGACGGAGATAGCCGACAACCGATGGTGGTATTATTTATTTATTTCTCTGCTTATTTATTACGCGTTTTTTATGGGACTTGGATCATTGTGTTCACAATAGGGGTGGCTTTCCGATGGAGTTTTGTTGTTTCATGGGGATAGTCATCCTTTACACCAAACTCGGTTAGGTATTATTCCTCATGGGGAGTGGTGTCGCGGTGATCGCATGGTATCCATAGGGTCGTGGTCCGGTTTTACCGCTTGTTTGTCCGTCTGTCCGTCCGTCCGTCCGTCTGTAGACACTTTACGCATGGTGCTATATCTGACCTCTCTTCACGCTGATCGGTGCCAAATGTTGTGTATGCATTTCTCCGCACTAAATACAGATCGAAATCCGATATATTTTACAGGATTATGGCCCATTGCCATTGAAATCATGCATGCTTCGACAATTCAACCATTTTCAGCTGTTAGGTTCCATAAACTTGGTCTGAGTTCTCAACGCACGACTATCGATCGAGTTCGATTATGGTTTGATCCGATATTCTTCATGCCGTTCTGCCCCTTTGATTATTTTCTTCCTGTCTAACCATATTTCTTAGTTACATAGTATGCACTGTCCCGGTAGTCTGTTATAAAACCGGTTTACAATGGCATGCAGTTCTTCCCCACATGTGTGTTGGCCATGATATGCGATATCATTGAGGGGAAGGTTTCTGCTATCATTTTTTTTACGCGTGGTTATTTCCATTGCAGCCTAGAGGCCTAACCTGGTTTTACTGTTTAGTAGCATTACTGTTGGTGGTTAACGCAGTGATTGTGTTAAGTAAAGGGTTGGTTGCATCAGCTACCCTAGTTGGTGTGGGCGCTCGCCATGATGTACCGGTGGGTTTTGGTGCATCATACGGTGGTCTCCGGGCTATAACGGTCGTCACCCGGTACGGCGTGCTGGCCGGGGCGTCGGTTACGCCTCTTTTTATGACCTTAGTACTTGTTTTCTCCTTTTTTTCAGATGCCAAAAGCGACAGCAATGACCAGACACCGTTTAGTACCCGATGTCCCGGTGGAAGTGGTTGGGCCATCGCGGGGGACCAGGCATGCATTACCAGCCGGCGTCCCTGCCCGTTCGAAGGGGATGCCCGCCAGGAGTGGTACATATTCTACGGCCGCGCCTTCAATTGTTCGTCCCGTACGGCCGCGGGTCACGCGTGTGCCTGGCAGTGTGCGTCATAGGTCGGTGCGGTCGACTCCAGCGTCATCGGTTGGTGCGTGATCGTCGTGTGCGTGCTGTGGTCATGTCCGAGGAGGTTGCATCGGTCGCTGCTTCCGCCGATATTCGCGGGGACGACGAGCAGAGTGTTTTCCGGGTCAGTATAGCGGGCCTCTCCTCTCAATCCCGTTAGTGCTTTCTGCAGAGGACAAGGCGCGTCTGGCTCCAAAGTGGCAGGACGCATGGCTGGGACTTGGTGGCATCGTCTCCCGTTCAGGGTGCCGCGGTCCCTCGTCGGCATTAGGACAGCCACAGACTTACGCTACCGTGGCTTCTGATCTCGATATTCCACCGGCTGGCCGACCCGGAACAGACTCTGTTGCCTGCGTCGCTGACCATCGACACCTGGTGGGAACTATGACTCGGTTACTCGATGCTGCCCTTACTTGTTCATCTCGGCAGTATACGCCCGGCAATGGGTTTTTTTGTTCAGTTTGCTTCCCGCTTTAACGTCCGACCTTATCCGCCCGTTAACGTGAGCACACTGGGGCTCTTTCTCGCCCATCTTTTCCAGATCGGGTATAGCACCGCCACGGTGCGTAGTGTTTTGTCGGTCATCGCATATCAGCACAATATTCAGGGCTTAGCGACTCCCACTACACATTTCCGGATTCACAAAATGCTCGCGGGCTTTCAACGCTTGCGCCCGAGCGGCGACCCGCGCCGACCAATTACTGTTCCCATGTTACACTCTATGATCGCTGTATTGCCCTGTTGCGTGGCATCACACACGGAATTGTCCTTTTCCGCGCACTATTCGTATTCGCGTTCTACGCGCTGGCCCGTATCGGCGAAATGTGCACTTCACTCTCTGCCCCTCATCTAACTGTCCTGCTAGTTTCCGATGTCACGGTCACGCCCGCCTCCATCGACATCTGCTTCCGACATTTCAAGCACAGAGTTAATAGATTGCCCCAAGTGGTCGCTATTGGCCAGTTACAGGATCCCACCTTTTGTCCGCATAGACTCATTTCCGTCTTCACTAAACATCGCGTTTCGACGGCGGGCCCCTTCTTCTGCTCACCGGACGGTCGGGGCATAACACGGGCGCATTTCAA
Source organism: Siphonodentalium dalli (assembly GCA_032622095.1). NCBI lineage: Eukaryota > Metazoa > Mollusca > Scaphopoda > Gadilida > Siphonodentaliidae > Siphonodentalium > Siphonodentalium dalli. The sequence goes on from CP136064.1 coordinate 197,153,043, forward strand.
TGCCGTTCTCCGGAGAGTGTTGTCAATTCTGCGATTGGATGACCGGGATTTCAAGTCTCACTCCTTTCGAATAGGCGGGGCATGCTTGGCAGCATCGAGGGGTTACTCCGATGAACAAATCCGGAGGCTCGGGCGCTGGAACTCCGATGCGTTTCGCAAGTACATCCGTCCTCCGCCGTTGTCATAACAAGAGTTCCGCGATTGCCCGTTTCCGTTCGTGCGTCTTGCCACCCTCGTATATCAGTCACAGCGGCCGAGCGGGCACCCTTCCATCAATGCCGGGCGTCGTTATCTGCAGTTCCGTTTGCCGACGCGACGGGCACGCACAGTCAGATTTCCGCAACTGGGAGGGGTTTGGCAGGGTTATCCGGCCTGTAAGTCGTGTCGCAGCACGCGTGGGGGATCTCGCTGCCCGGTCTCTCCCTGTCCTTTGTTTTCATGTTTTCCGACCCCCCCCCTATTTTCTGTTTCAAGCAGGGCCCGAGCGTTGTCCGCGTATGCGCTACCCAGTTTACATGTACTTCATGGCCCCGTTTCCGTTTCATGTCCGACCGACGTCCGCCCCCTGCCTCTGCTGGTGGTGCGCAATGGTTGCACTGGTTGCACTGTGCTAGTGATGGTTTTTTTGGTTGTTAATTGTAGCGCCGGTTTCACTGTTCCAGTGATGGTTTTTTATTTGGTGGTTAATATTTAATTTTTTTTAAGCGCTCATCAGTCTCTGGTGGCGCCGGTTTCACTGTTCCAGGATGGTTTGTGTTTTCTTTTTCACTGTTACAGTGATAGTTTTTTTTTGGTTATTCTTCACTATTGGTTTTTTGGTGATTCACTTTTATAGTGATGGTTATTTGGTTGCGCTCACCAGTCTATGGTAGCGCTGGTTTCACTGTTACAGTGATGGTTTTTTGGTGGTTAATATTTTTTTTTTTTAGCGCTCATCAGTCTCTGGTAGCGCCGGTTTCACTGTTTCAGTGACGGTTTTTTGGTGGTTAATATTTAATTTTTTTAAGCGCTCATCAGTCTCTGGTGGCGCCGGTTTCACTGTTCCCCAGTGATGGTTTGTGTTTTCTTTTTCACTGTTACAGTGATAGTTTTTTTTTTGGTTATTCTTCACTATTGGTTTTTTGGTGATTCACTTTTATAGTGATGGTTATTTGGTTGCGCTCACCAGTCTATGGTAGCGCTGGTTTCACTGTTACAGTGATGGTTTTTTGGTGGTTAATATTTTTTTTTTTTTAGCGCTCATCAGTCTCTGGTGGCGCCGGTTTCACTGTTTCAGTGACGGTTTTTTGGTGGTTAATATTTATTTTTTTTCAGCGCTCATCAGTCTCTGGTAGCGCCGGTTTCACTGTTCCAGTGATGGTTTGTGTTTTCTTTTTCGCTGTTACAGTGATAGTTTTTTTTTGGTTATTCTTCACTATTGGTTTTTTGGTTAATTTTTTTTCCGCGCTCATCAGTCTCTGGTAGCGCCGGTTTCACTTTTATAGTGACTATTTTTGGTGTTTTTTTTTCAGCGCTAATCAGTCTCTGGGGTTGCAGTGGGTTTTTCTCATTTCCGTAATTTGCGTAATTTTACACTTTCTTTTTATAGGTGGGTTCTTTTCTCAGTCTTTATACTGGTTTTTTTTATTGGCTTCTGGTGGGTGTATGCCGAGCTCGCGTCCAACACTTCACTCGGCAAGTGGCGTGGTACACCCAGGTTGCATATTGTTCAATCGGGGCCGCGCCACATGCCGATGGTTGTCTTAATTTCGGTAATTCGATTAAAGAATTGCCATTACGCAAATATGTCTTAGTCTTTAATTATTTAGCCCAACAGTGGTACCCAGGGAATTGTCGTAAAGTAGGGAGATAGGATATAAAATAAATTTTACGAAGGAAAAGATTTTTATAGACGGTCGACCTTAATATTGTATCGACCTGCGACCGGGGTCAGCGGTTTAGAAATTTCGAGGTCAAGTGAACATCTGAGCGCCAACCACGAGAAAGTCGGGTACCTTGATTGATTGATTGTCTTCGTGGTGACGTTGTCGATACCCGACTGCCCATTCAAACGAATTTCGCACAGACCACAAGGTCAATAATTTCTACCCACCATCCCACCCTTTCAGGTGTGGGCTTCTGCCCCCCCCCCCCTCTTCCTCCAGTGCCTGGTTAGTGCTTAGTATGGCACGGCCCGGTGCCGTGCCATACCTTTTTTGGTTTAGGCGCGTGGCGTGGTACACCCAGGTTGCATATTGTTCAATCGGGGCCGCGCCACATGCCGATGGTTGTCTTAATTTCGGTAATTCGATTAAAGAATTGCCATTACGCAAATATGTCTTAGTCTTTAATTATTTAGCCCAACAGTGGTACCCAGGGAATTGTCGTAAAGTAGGGAGATAGGATATAAAGATTATATCACTGGTCGAAAAGTGAGGGTTGAAGATATATGGCGATATAACATATTTTCCATGTATGGAATATACGTGGCATTTAATTCAGTTTATTTTAAAATATGTAAACTCCTTAAACTTCATGTTTAATATCACGAAAATATCATAAAAATATCTACATCTGGCATCAAGATAGATAGCAAAGCCATTTGTAACAATATGACAGCCTGTTGGTGGTTATAAACTGACCACAGCGCGTGTTAGTGGTGTTACATAACTCAAGTCTCTAGCTGGTGGCCGCGCTTAGATTATTTTTGGACACCATGCAAGCTAGTATGAAAAACCGACTTCAATGTACTTCTGGGCGGTCAGTATCAGATGGGCGAGTATCAAAGGGGTCGCACAGATCTGGAGAGTGTGGTGTGGACTTTCTGTGTATGATTTAGAATTCTAGGCAGAAAAGGATTTAATTCACACAATTAAGCCTACCAGCATGCTGTTCAATGGTGCACTCTATACACCGCCAATCAGAATAGTTAATTTGAGGTGAGGGCAAGCAAATGTAGAAATTTATACAATTTGCATATATGTATAATTGATATTTTCTATTTTTATTTTCCATTTATGATCTTACCGTACCAACTTCACACACTTCCCTCTGTAAAGCATTCAGTTATATTTAGTTACTCGTAAAGGGAACGTAGTTGTGGATATGAATGTATCCGCAAAAGTTTTATTTCGAATAAAAATTAGGCGTACATTTCACGTATATTTTAATTTTAAAGCATCCACAAATGTATTATTTCGAATATAAATGGTGCTTACTTTGCATGTTTATTTGACAGTTTAATTACCACGTAAATGTGGAAGAACACGTGTCCGTAAATCCCACGTATATTTAAAATGTATGGAAATTTACGGACCTGTATATGCCGTAAATCTAGACATATAATGGCAAATTTGTAATTTAATTTAATTTAGACGTCACGTATTTATACGTGACGTCTAAATGAAATTAAATTACAAATTTGGTGAAGTGTGTGTAGTGTAAATTTGGTTTGGATGTGGGTTGTGATTATACGCTATGGTCATTGTATTATTAAAATATTGATTATATTAATTTACAAAGTGATTATGAAAAGAATTTCTGGCAATTAGTTATCATACATATACAGATGTTTTACTTTCGGTCGTTAATTGCACTTAGTAATTGTCATAAGAAAACCACACAGCGGATGGTAATATATAAATAAGATACATATATAGTTATATATATAGACCGACCCCAGGTTCATTTTAAACTAAACAATCATTGAAGCATCGCATGCAGAAGCACACCAACATTTGAAGGATGTATATATACTTGAACAAAAGAGGGGTGGTGAGTTCAAAAGCAAACAGAATATCGACTTACAAGATAAATAGTATACATTGGCTACATCGACTTATAAGAAAAATTGTATAATATATTAGTAATATGCATGATGTATCATTTCACTTAGATGTGCGGACATGCCCTGTAATATATGGGTTTTAGAAACAACCTACACTGTATCACACAACTAAAGGTTTTCAAATCCTTTAGTCTATACTTCGATTTACAGCCTGAGTGTGTCACACAACTAAATGCGTCCAAATCAATATGTTATTCACATTACCAGCTTAGCTGCACCTATGAAAAGGCGTCTTTATGCTTGATAAATAACAGTTTACCTTTATTATTCATTAACCTGTCACAATAACATCATAAGAGGTTTCAGAATGTTTTGTTCCTTCTCTAGCGACCATGGGTCCGTGAAGTTAGCACAACATTCAACATTCAACATTCGTTCAACATTCGCGTGAAGTTGGCACAACATTCAACATTCAACATTCGTTCAACATTCGAATTTTCTTGTACATAAGTCTTTTTTAGCGTGAATGGATTAAGTGGGTCGTATATATAGCACTCCTATCAAAATTAGAGTATTCGATACTTCGATGCTCATTTTTGAGCAATTTTAACATCGATTTTCTTGTACGTAAATTGTTTTAACGTGAATGGATTTAGTGGGTGGTATATACAGCACTCCTATCAAAATGAGTATTCGATATTTCGACGCTCATTTTTGAGCAATTTCAATTCCGGGGGAGAGAGGGGGCACATCATATACGCATGATCGGATCGGGCCCATATATGCAGGCATTGTACCCTGATGGTACTTTAATTTTCCATAGGGCCCACGCCTATCATGTGTGGTTTTCGCTGGCGAATGTTGAACAGAAAGAACATTCAACATTCGTTCAACATTCGCGTGAAGTTGGCACAACATTCAACATTCAACATTCGTTCAACATTCGAATTTTCTTGTACATTTGTTTTTTTAACGTGAATGGATTAAGTGGGTCGTATATATAGCACTCCTATCAAAATTAGAGTATTCGATACTTCGATGCTCATTTTTGAGCAATTTTAACATTCGATTTTTCTTGTACGTAAATTGTTTTAACTTGAATGGATTTAGTGGGTCGTATATATAGCACTCCTATCAAAATGAGTATTGGATATTTCGACGCTCATTTTTGAGCAATTTCAATTCCGGGGGAGAGAGGGGGCACATCATATACGCATGATCGGATCGGGCCCATATATGCAGGCATTGTACCCTGATGGTACTTTAATTCTTCATAGGGCCCACGCCTATCATGTGTGGTTTTCGCTGGCGAATGTTGAACAGAAAGAACATTCAACATTCGTTCAACATTCGCGTGAAGTTGGCACAACATTCAACATTCAACATTCGTTCAACATTCGAATTTTCTTGTACATAAGTTTTGTTTAACGTGAATGGATTACGTGGGTCGTATATATAGCACTCCTGTCAAAATTAGAGTATTCGATACTTCGATGCTCATTTTTGAGCAATTTTAACATTCGATTTTTCTTGTACGTAAATTGTTTTAACGTGAATGGATTTAGTGGGTCGTATATACAGCACTCCTATCAAATGAGTATTCGATATTTCGACGCTCATTTTTTAGCAATTTCAATTCCGGTGGAGAGAGGGGGCACATCATATACGCATGATCGGATCGAGCCCATATATGCAGGCATTGTACCCTGATGGTACTTTAATTTTCCATAGGGCCCACGCCTATCATGTGTGGTTTTCGCTGGCGAATGTTGAACAGAAAGAACATTCAACATTCGTTCAACATTCGCGTGAAGTTGGCACAACATTCAACATTCAACATTCGAATTTTCTTGTACATTTGTTTTTGAACGTGAATGGATTGAGTGGGTCGTATATATAGCACCCCTATCAAAATTAGAGTATTCGATACTTCGATGCTCATTTTTGAGCAATTTTAACATTCGATTTTTCTTGTACATAAATTGTTTTAACGTGAATGGATTTAGTGGGTCGTATATACAGCACTCCTATCAAAATGAGTATTCGATATTTCGACGCTCATTTTTGAGCAATTTCAATTGCGGGGGATAGAGGGGGCACATCATATACGCATGATCGGATCGGGCCCATATATGCAGGCATTGTACCCTGATGGTACTTTAATTTTCCATAGGGCCCACGCCTATCATGTGTGGTTTTCGCTGGCGAATGTTGAACAGAAAGAACATTCAACATTCGTTCAACATTCGCGTGAAATTGGCACAACATTCAACATTCAACATTCTTTCAACATTCGAATTTCTTGTACATAAGTTTTTTTTAACGTGAATGGATTAAGTGGGTCGTATATATAACACTCCTATCAAAATTAGAGTATTCGATACTTCGATGCTCATTTTTGAGCAATTTTAACATTCGATTTTTCTTGTACGTAAATTGTTTTAACGTGAATGGATTTAGTGGGTCGTATATATAGCACTCTTATCAAAATGAGTATTCGATACTTCGATGCTCATTTTTGAGCAATTTTAACATTCGATTTTTCTTGTACATAAATTGTTTTAACGTGAATGGATTTAGTGGGTCGTATATATAGCACTCCTATCAAAATGAGTATTCGATATTTCGACGCTCATTTTTGAGCAATTTCAATTCCGGGGGAGAGAGGGGGCACATCATATACGCAGGATCGGATCGGGCCCATATATGCAGGGATTGTACCCTGATGGTACTTTAATTCTCCATAGGGCCCACGCCTAGCATGTGTGGTTTTCGCTGGCGAATGTTGAACTGAAAGAACATTCAACATTCGTTCAACATTCGCGTGAAGTTGGCACAACATTCAACATTCAACATTCGTTCAACATTCGAATTTTCTTGTACATAAATTTTGTTTAACGTGAATGGATTACGTGGGTCGTATATATAGCACTCCTGTCAAAATTAGAGTATTCGATACTTCGATGCTCATTTTTGAGCAATTTTAACATTCGATTTTTCTTGTACATAAATTGTTTTAATGTGAATGGATTTAGTGGGTCGTATACATAGCACTCCTATCAAAATGAGTATTGGATACATCGACGCTCATTTTTGAGCAATTTCAATTCCGGGGGAGAGAGGGGGCACATCATATACGCATGATCGGATCGGGCCCATATATGCAGGGATTTACCCTGGTGGTACTTTACTTGTCCATAGGCCCACGCCTAGCATGTGTGGTTTTCGCTGGCGAATGTTGAACAGAAAGAACATTCGTATGAAGTTGGAACAACATTCAACATTCAACATTCGTTCAACATTCGAATTTTTTTTGTATATAAGTTTTTTTAACGTGAATGGATTAAGTGGGTCGTATATATAGCAATCCTTTCAATATAATTAGAGTATTCGATGCTCTTTTTTAGCTCCATGAATTCCGTTCCCAGTTCCCAGTGCAGCCCCTTCCACATTTTCGAAAATTGGGCTGAAGTCGTGCATGGGGTGTCAAAATTGCACTTTTTGTTACTAAATCGGCTGCGTACCCAGAACCATGGCGGCAAACCGTGGATCATTGCATTTCGTGCGGTGCCACCCAGCGGGCATCTATTGGACAGGGACGCGACCATATAGCCCTTCCACATTTTCGAAAATTGGGCTGAAGTCGTGCATGGAGCTAAAAATTGCATTTTTTGTTCCTAAATCGGCTGCGTAGCCAGAACCATGGTGGCCACCCGGGAATCCTTGTATTTTCGTGCGGTGCCACTCAGTGGGCATCTATAAGAAAGTCACGCGACCATGCAGCCCCTTCCAAATTTCCGAAAATTGGGCTGAAGTCGTGCATGGGGTGTCAAAATAGCACTTTTCGTTACTAAATTGGCTGCGTAGCCAGAGTGATGGTGGCCACCCGGGAATCCTTGTATTTTCGTGCGGTGCCACTCAGCGGGCATCTATTGGAATGTCACTCGACCATGCAGCCCCTCCAAATTTTCGAAAATTGGGCTGAAGTCGTGCATGGGGTGTCAAAATAGCACTTTTAGTAACTAAATCGGCTGCGTAGCCAGAGTCATGTTGGCCACCCGGGAATCCTTTTATTTCCGTGCGGTGCCACCCAGCGGGCATCTATAGGAAAGTCACGCGACCATGCAGCCCCTTCCAAATTTTCGAAAATTGGGCTGAAGTCGTGCATGGGGTGTCAAAATAGCACTTTTCGTTACTAAATCGGCTGCGTAGCCAGAGTCATGGTGGCCACCCGGGAATCCTTGTATTTCCGTGCGGTGCCATCCAGCGGGCATCTATAGGAAAGTCACGCGACCATGCAGCCCCTGCCAAATTTTCGAAAATTGGGCTGAAGTCGTGCATGGGGTGTCAAAATAGCACTTTTCGTTACTAAATCGGCTGCGTAGCCAGAGTCGTGGTGGCCACCCGGGAATCCTTGTATTTCCGTGCGGTGCCACCCAGCGGGCATCTATAGGAAATGGACGCGACCATGCAGCCCCTTCCACATTTTCGAAAATTGGGCTGAAGTCGTGCATGGGGTGTCAAAATTGCACTTTTTGTTACTAAATCGGCTGCGTAGCCAGAACCATGGCGGCGAACCGTGGATCCTTGCATTTCGTGCGGTGCCACCCATAGTGTAGGTAGTTAGTGACAAAAAATGATCGGATCGATACAAGTCGGATAAAAGCGCCATTTTTTAGTATCTTGTAGGACAGCATCTCTAGTCTATGAATTTTCTCAAGAACCAACTTTTCGACCGACGTAGAGCCGAAAATTCAAGATGGCATCTAAGATGGCCGCCGGTTTGACGGTGGCACACCTAATATATTTGCTTCTTGATTTGATATGGTAAACATAACGAATTCCTCAACACTATCTAATATTAGTGTTCATAGAATGACAACCGCGACTTTTAGTTGAAAAATGGCCACAATTATTCAAAATGGTGGCCAAAACATGAGAATTTTTGTTTTTTTCCTTATTGTTTTAAAAAATATTTTACAATTTTCGAGATAATATGTAAGAGAGATATCAACTATGTGTTCATTATTCGATGGAATAACTTCTGTGGAAGAGTTATGCACATTAAAGGTGAAGTAGTATTGTTCGTTCTGGTAGAAATGTGAGGTAGAATATGTGCTATATAAAATAAATGAAATTATTCTCAGACTGTGTTTCATTCTGTAAATGCTTAATAACCAACCGTGAATGACCCTGATGTCATCAATTCTATTTGCGACACTACTATATGGTTGGATCAATTGAATAAAAATTTGTATGTCGAGATGTTTACAAATAAAAAATCAATTTAGTAGTGGATTTACCACGAAATTAGGAAACACTAAATGACAGACCCCATACTCAGTGTAGGTAGATAGTGAAAAAAAATGCTCGGATCGATACAAGTCGGATAAAAGCGCCATTTTTTAGTATCTTGTAGGACAGCATCTCTAGTCTAGGAATTTTTCAAGAACCAACTTTTCGACCGACGTAGAGCCGAAAATTCAAGATGGCGTCCAAGATGGCCGCCGGTTTGACGGTGGCACACCTAATAGATTTGCTTCTTGATTTGATATGGTAAACATAACGAATTCCTCGACACTATCTATTATTAGTGTTCATAGAATGACAACCGCGACTTTTAGTTGAAAAATGGCCACATTTATTCAAGATGGATGCCAAAATGGCGGCCAAAACATGAGAAATTGGGTTTTTTCCTTATTTAAAAAAAAATACTTTACAATTTTCGAGATAATATAAGAGAGATATCGACTATGTGTTCATTATTCGATGGAATAACTTCTGTGGAAGAGTTATGCACATTAAAGGTGAAGTAGTATTGTTCGTTCTGGTAGAAATATGAGGTAGAATATGTGCTATATAAAATAAATGAAATTATTCTCAGACTGTGTTTCATTCTGTAAATGCTTAATAACCAACCATGAATGACCCTGATGTCATCAATTATATTTGCGACACTACTATATGGTTGGATCAATTGAATAAAAATTTGTATGTCGAGATGTTTACAAATAAAAAAATAGTTTAGTAGAGGATTTACCACGAAATTAGGAAACACTAAATGACAGACCCCATACTCATCAAACTCAATTTAGTTCTCAAAAACAAGAACATATGGAAGGTATTCTGCAACATATCTTCATCATTAGGCCTCGTATTCAATTTACCAATACTTAAATTCAGTGTTGTATGTCCAATTATACACAAAATGATTGAAGCGTATACCGGAAAGTATAGTTGAGTTCGGAGTAAGAAATAATATTATTTCCTTGTATCATATAGTGTCCTCAATTATTTCAGCAACAGAACATGAAACACAATCATGCGAATAGCGCAGATTCAATAATATATATGCATATGTATACTTTTGAGTGTTATATTGTTGCTGAGATATACTCCAGGGGGCCATGTGGTGGGAAGATGGGATCAGTAAATTTGAAAATATACTTTGTTTTAATAAACTGAATTGAACAATTCACTACTCACAACCACATCTGCACAACTCCGTACATGGAAGTTTGCTTTTTGAACATTTGCACCTGGAACAAACCGATTTCAAACAAATTTAATCAATTCGGTGCACACTCTAGCCACTTCTGTGGTTGTCAACCATACAAGAACAAAAGAATCGTCAATAAATTTTCACCCGAAGTAGTCACACTGGGGGGGAAACTGTTTCACCAGAATCGATTCTATCACCCTTCCGGTTTCGTCTCTATCAATTAAGTTCCGACTCTTTCGTGGTTTGTTAAAAAATATTCTAAGTTTTGATAGGCTGTGTATACACTGAATATCAATACAGAAAGTATTCTCCAATAACAACCGACAGATTAGGTCTCTGTGCGTGCTTATTGGTGATAGCAATGCAATAGCTGCTTGTGATGCACATTTAGAGACGTGCATTTGTGTGTATTTCCCACGAGAATTAAGCAACAGTTTGATGCTCAGCCTTTCAGCCTCATCACATTTAAATTGGGCTGGAACTTGTTAGGTTTTATGATCGAACATTATAGGTTATTATAATGTCCTGGTGTTCGATCACATAATGAGACATGTTCCAGCCAACTAAAAGTATCAAGGTCGATAAACTTATCATTAAATTGCTGCTTAATTTACATAGAAAATGCACAAAAACGCATTATGCCTCAAAGTGTGCACAAAAATAGCTGATTTCGCATTATTATCATCAATAAGCACGAGCAAAGACCTAATCTACGGATATTTGTTTAGAACATAGTTCTGTTTTGATATTTAGTGTATAAATGGCGGTCAAAACTTTGAAAACAGTTGTGTTTAATCGCGAAAGAGTCGGGCCTTAGTTCGATAGAGACAAAACCGAAAAGGCGATAGAATCGATTCTTGTGAAACAGTTTCCCTCCAGTGAGTCTAGTGCTGGAAACTTTGCATCTATTATGGGGCTTACAGTCCATATACCAGCCTGATGTATACTAGTAGCACAATTTCTTTGGTGGTAACTGTTCATGTGCACGGCCTTTGCTGAACATTTCATGTCTATCTTCATTATATAACTGAGGTCAGGTTCGCAGATTTGTCATAAACAATCACGACGAAATGCTAAATACACTCAAATAGTGGTGATGGAACACCAAGTACCACAAAAGGATTCCTCGTAATTGACATCAAGCATTCTGTTAGCTCTGGGTAAGCTTTTCAAGCATCCCAAAATGTGCGCTTACCATTACCAAAGAAAAAGGAAGTTGAGTCGCATCCTGATATCACATGGAAATGATGGAATATTGGAAGCACAGTTGAATTTTCTGAGCCCAATTGAATTGTACATATCAACTATGTTGCGGATAACATGGGACTTAGACTTGTCGAAAGACACAGTTCCAAATCTTTGCATTGGAGTAGTAGCTTAGTATGCAGATGTCACACTAGAATCACGATAATATCCTTGTAAATATCCTTGAACAATAATCGATAAATAATGAGTTTGTAGCATATGAGATATATGTCCGACTAATCTACTGTCAGCTTCTTCATATGTGCATCCAAAGAGAATAGGTTCCAAATTAGGACCGCGTTATCATCCTCCGTTGTGAAGATGGTTTTCCTTGGTAGGGTTTCCAATTTAAAGAGACATTCATTGACCAATGCAAACAATACTTGCTTGTTGGTAGTGTTTCTTAGAAAGTCATTCCAATTCGGTGGAATTTGTGTGGTAAGGCCCCACCTTACATCGAATGCCACAACCACGTTTCTCTCATGTTCCTGTTTTGGTACTAACCTATATTTACCTGTTCAAAACCAAGTCAATTCTTCTACTATCTGGGAGCTGCATCATAACATATGGAATAAACGTTGTGCTGACATACATTGAGAAGGTATGCCCGACTTCAGGTCTCAGTAAGTGTATCAGAGCACCCCCGTCGAACACCTTACACTCGACCTTTGGATTTGGCTCTGCAGTGTATATTATAGTTTGAATCGGATGGGACCTTCATGCAGCTTAGGATGTCACATTTATTACCGCCCCTGCTTTCGCCCACTTTCGATATAAATGGGGAAACCACTGGTTTTCGTGTGAGAAGAACATATATTTCATATGCTACAAACCGATAATTCTTCGATTATTGTTCACACTGTTGACACATATATTATCGTGGTCATGTTGGGACATCTGTATGCTATGCTTTTTCAATGCAAACATTTGAAACTCTTTGTCTTTCGAGAAGTCTAAACCCCATGTTACATACAACATAGTTGATACGTGCAATTCAATGGGCTAACAAAACTTCAACTATACTTCCAATATTCCACCCGATATCAGGATGCGACTCAACTCCCTTTTTCCTTGGTAAGGGTAAGCGCAATTTTGGGATGCTTGGAAAGCTTAGCTCACAGAATGCTTGATGCCAATACGAGGAATCCGTGTGTGGTTCTTGATGTTTCATCGCCACTGTTTGAGAGTATTTAGCATTTCGTTGTGATTGTTTATGACAAATCTGTGACGCTGACCTTAGTTAATGAAGCAAGACATGAAATGTTCAGCACAGTTCAACATATATATATCAGGCTAGTATCTGGACTGTACTAGTAAGCCCCATAGCACATGTAAAGTTTCCAGCACCTGACGTCTTTGGATGGAAATTGATTGGCGGTTCTTTTGTTACTGTTTGGATGACAACCCAGAAGCAGCTAGAGAGTGCACAGAGTTGATTAAATGTGTTTGCAAATCGGTTTGTTCCAGGTGCAAATGTCCAAGAAGCAAACTTCCGTGTACGAAGTTGTGCAGATGTGGTTGTGAGAAGTGAATTGTTAAATACAGTTTATTAAAAACAAAGTGTATTTTCAAATTTCAAATTATTGGTAATTTGAATACGAGGCCCGATGATGAAGATGTGTTGCAGAATACCATACATATGTTCCTATTTTGAGAACCGAATTGAGTTTGACGATTATGGGTTTTGTCATTTGGTGTTTCCTAATTTCGTGGTAAATCCACTACTAAATTGATTTTTTATTTGTTAAGATCTCGATATTCAAATTTGTATTCAATTGATCCAACCATGTAGTAGTGTCACAAATATAATTGAAGACATCAGAACCATTCATGGTTCGTTTCTAAGCATTTACAGAATGAACCCCTGTCTTAGAATAATTTTGCTCATTTTACATAGCACATATTCTACCTCACATTTGTACCAGAACAAACTATACTACTTCGCATTTAGTGTGCATGACTCTTTCACAGAGGTTATTCCATCGAATAATCAACACATTGTTGATATCTTCTCTTATATTATCTGGAAAATTGTAAAGTATTTAAACAAAAATAAGGACAAAACCAAACATTTCCATGTTTTGGCCGCAATTTTGGCATCCATCTTGAATAATTGGGACCACACGAAAATTCAAGGATTCCCGGGTGGCCGCCATGGTTCTGGCTACGCAGCCGATTTAGTAACAAAAAGTGCGATTTTGAGCTCCATGCACGACTTCAGCCCAATTTTCGAAAAACTGGAAGGAGCTATATGGCCGCGTCCCTGTCCTATAGATGCGCGCTGGGTGGCACCGCACGAAAATGCAAGAATTCCCGGGTGGCCGCCATGGTTCTGGCTACGCAGCCGATTTAGTAACAAAAAGTGCGATTTTGAGCTCCATGCACGACTTCAGCCCAATTTTCGAAAAATTTGAAGGGGCTATATGGCCGCGTCCCTGTCATATAGATGCCCGCTGGGTGGCATTGCACGAAAATGAAAGGTTTGCCGGGTGGCCGCCATGGTTCTGGCTACGCAGCCGATTTAGTAACAAAAAGTGCTATTTTGAGCTCCATGCACGACTTCAGCCCAATTTGCGAAAAATGGGAAGGGGCTATATGGGCGCCTCCCTGTCCAATAGATGCCTGCTGGGTGGCACCGCACGAAAATGCAACAATTCCCGGGTGGCCGCCATGGTTCGGGCTACGCAGCCGATTTAGTAACAAAAAGTGCAATTTTGACACTCCATGCACGACTTCAGCCCAATTTTCGAAAATGTGGAAGGGGCTATATAGTCGCGTCCCTGTCCAATAGATGCCCGTTGGGTGGCACCGCACGAAAATGCAAGGATTCCCGCCATGGTTCTGGTCACAAAAATGATAAATGAAATATTATCTGAGAATAGGGAACTGAGAACTGGGAACTGGGAATAAAAAGTGCAATTTTGAGCTCCATGCACGACTTAGCCCAATTTTCGAAAATTTGGGAGGGGATGCGTGGTCGCGTGACTTTCCTATAGATGCCCGCTGGGTGGCACCGCACGAAAATACAAGGATTCCCGGGTGGCCACCGTGACTCTGGCTACGCAGCCGATTTAGTAACGAAAAGTGCTATTTTGACACCCCATGCACGACTTCAGCCCAATTGTCTAAAATTTGGAAGGGGCTGCATGGTCGCTTGACTTTGCTATAGATGCCCGCTGGGTGGCACCGCACGAAAATACAAGGATTCCCATGTGGCCACCATGACTCTGGCTACGCAGCCGATTTAGTAACGAGAAGTGCTATTTTGACACCCCAGGTGGCACCGCACGAAAATACAAGGATTCCCGGGTGGCCACCATGACTCTGGCTACGCAGCGGATTTAGTAACGAACAGTGCTATTTTGACACCCCATGCACGACTTCAGCCCAATTTTCGAAAAATTGGAAGGGGATGCATGGTCGCGTGACTTTCCTATAGATGCCCGCTGGGTGGCACCGCACGAAAATACAAGGATTCCCGGTTGGCCACCATGGTTCTGGCTACGCAGCCGATTTAGGAACAAAAAGTGCAAGTTTAGCTCCATTCACGACTTCAGCCCAAATTTCGAAAATTTGGGAGGGGCTGCGTGGTCGCGTGACTATCCTATAGATGCACGCTGGGTGGCACCGCACGAAAATACAAGGATTCCCAGGTGGCCACCATGACTCTGGCTACGCAGCCGATTTAGTAACGAAAAGTGCTATTTTGACACTCCATGCACGACTTCAGCCCAATTTTCGAAAATTTGGGAGGGGCTGTGTGGTCGCGTGACTTTTCTATAGATGCCTGCTGGGTGGCACCGCACGAAAATACAATGATTCCCGGGTGGCCATCATGGTTCTGGCTACGCAGCCGATTTAGTAACGAAAAGTGCTATTTTGACACCCCATGCACGACTTCAGCCCAATGTTCGAAAATTTGGAAGGGGCTGCATGGTCAAAATATATAGGAGACTAGCGGATTAGCCCGCCACTGGCGGCAATCGTCAGAAACAAGAATTTTTAAATTTTTTTTAATTACTGGCTTTTTTAATTAATTTTGTAATTAATTTTGTAATTTAATTTTTTAATAAATTTTTTTATTTAATTTTTTGTTTTTCAATGAGTAAATTGTGCCTTTTTAATTTACTGGCTTTTTTAATTAATTTTTAATTAAATTTTTTGTTTTGTTTTTCAATGAGTTAATTGTGCCTATTTAATTTTTTAATTTAATTTTTTGATTTTCAATTTTACACACACATATATATAATTTGTGGGTACCCGTTTCAAGGTGAAGATCACATATATATCATTTTGGGTACCCGTTTCAAGGTGAAGATCACCTAGGGCGGAAAAACTGACCCGATCCCCTTTCCTAGGAAGCCCTAAGTACGTAAGAATCATACAACACGCTCATGTCTGTATACCGACGCTGACGCCCGTGTACAGACATAAGAATCACATTACGCACATACGCTCTTTATCAACGACACTGCGGATAGGAACGCTCTTTAACTATCAACCCGATTAACCCCGCATATCCGTTTTTGTGACTGGGAGTGAATAACGGGTGTGGTCGGAGCTTCTCCAAAACGCCGCGACGACCATTCCCGTGGTATTTTACCCTTAGATATGAAGTTTGAGCTCAATCGAGCCAGCCGTTTTCGAGTCTATAGAGGACAAATATACACACACACACAAAAATATACGTAGTTCTCAAAATATATAGTAGACTAGCAGGTTAGCCCGCCACTGGCGGCATTCGTCCCATGGCTTTGGTCGATCCATTAATTTTAGTTTTTCAATGTAACCCCGTACAGGACCGGGCTACTCAAAAACCAAATTTCAAGTCGATAGCTCCACCCGTTTCCGAGATCTGGTCTGCGCATGCGCGTATCTGGCGTCGCACGGGCTCGGCGACCCGATAAAATTCGTATCCGGGGCAAGATACATTCACATACCAAATTTCAAGTCGATAGCTCCACCCGTTTCCGATATCTCGTCTGCGCATGCGCTGCACGGGCGTCGCACGGGCTCGCCAATACGACAGCGACGACCACCTGGTCAAACTACACTCACGTACCAAGTTTCGTCTCGATCGGTCGAGGTGTTGGTATCTGATGCAAAAGACGAAATTGTGAGTGTTGGTCAATAGTCCCCGCCGTGAACCTCATCGTCGCAAAGAGCGGACAGTCAATTAACCCCGTTGTGAACCTCAATCACCAACGCGACGTAAACATGTGTTGCGTTCTAAAAATAGGAAAGCACTTTCTCTCTGCATAATTCTGCAGATGCTAATAACGTTGCTCCCCGTAGGTAGCAATATCGTTGTTGTTGATATTTACGGCTTGGGGGCTATTTTCTTATTTAGCAAGTTTGAGCTCAATCGGTTAGAGTCTATAAAGGACACACTCATATATATGACACTTCCCGTAGGTAGCAAGTTTGAGCTCAATCGGCATTCCCTGGAATTTCCCGTAGATTGGCAGATTCCAGTAGCCTTATAACGGTATATCTGGGGAGAAATCTGATGCTATATTCGTGATTATCTGGGATGACTTCGGTATATAACTATATACTGTAAAAACAGAGCGCGCCATCCGTGCTCGCAGGGAATAAATTTCGAGCGATAACGTTTGCGTTCCCGTATAACTCTGCAGATGCGAATAACGTTGAATGGAAAAAAGACGCTCTTTATAGAGATGCGTCAAAAACAAACGCTCATTAAATAATCACTTGATTAACCCCCGCCGTGCCTATGCGGTGATTTGAGATTGGAGAACGGGTGCTCTGAGCTTCTCTAAACCGCGACCACGTTCGTGTCGGTGGGATTTGACACTTACATAGGAAGTTTGAGCTCAATCTTTACACGCGTTTTGGATTCTATGAAGTACCCACACACACACACACACACACACATATATACGAAGTCTCAAAATATATAGTATAGATAGACTAGCCGATGAGCCCGACGTTGTCCGGGCTATTCAAAAACCAAATTTCAAGTCGATAGCTCTACCTAGCCCGACGTTGTCCGGCTATTCAAAAACCAAATTTCAAGTCGATAGCTCTACCCAACCCGAAATTTCAAGTCGATAGCTCTACCCGTTTCCGAGATCTGGTCTGCGCAGGTGCGAAGCTGGCGTCGCACGGGCTCGGCGACCCGATAAAATTCGTATCCGGGGCAAGATACATTCTCATACCAAATTTCAAGTCGATAGCTCCACCTGTTTCCGAGATCTCGTCTGCGCATGCGCGAAGCTGGCGTCGCACGGGCTCGGCGACCCGATAAAATTCGTATCCGGGGCAAGATACATTCACATAGCAAAGTTCAAGTCGATAGCTCCACCCGTTTCCGAGATCTCGTCTGCGCATGCGCGAAGCGGGCGCCGCACGGGCTCGCCAATACGACAACGTCGACCGCCTGGTCGAACTACACACACGTACCAAGTTTCGTCCCGATCGGTCGAGAATCGTAGATTTGTATTAATGACAGACAAACATACATACAGACAAACAAACAGAGGTCTTCAAAATATATATGAGATAATAATAACTATATATGTACTATAATTATACATCCTCATATACACGTGCACATATATTCGCGCTACCATCGCGCATATACATATACATAATTTATACTGCATCTTGGTATATATGATCATATATGTATAATATACCGGTATATGGGCCTCTATATCTACGGATGACCATTTTGTGACGGTAACCGGTAGTGCACCTTTAAATAGATCGACCGATGCATTATATTCGACGCGACGAAGATGCGTCCGTCTGAAACAAAATTGACCGCAGTCGCATCACCGACGGATTTAATACAATTAGATTCGAGTCGACAAAAATCCAACGTTTGGAACGGGCCTAACTCAAGCTTGAATTTTTACTTTCCAGTTCTAAATTATATTTATGAATTCAAATTGGACATATATATAATTATGATTTCTTATCACACGGTATAACTCTAAGCATTTCGGTGATGTTCTGGCTTTAGAAAACAGTTATCGTGTGCATGCCTTATCGGTAATCAACTGTTTGTATAAACACGCGCGTGTGATCCCTTCATATCGTTGTATAAACAGACACGCGGTGATGAATGGTCAGTGATTGGTATCAGCATGAGTCCACTGAGTTTGAATTGTTGTGAAAACATGTTTGTGTAAATATACAACTGGTAAATAGTCAACTGATTTGTTGTTGACTGATTTGTTGCGGAGCTCATAAGAAACAGTCAGAATCTGATAGCAGAAGTGCAATTAAGCTGAACGTGCAGAGCTCCAAAAAGTATTACAGCAACGAGAACATCAAGAACGTGAACTTCTCGCAGACAGACGGAGAGAGAAAAAATAATCAATGTCTAGATCATATCCATCATCATTTTCATCGTGTCTTGTACTGTAACATGCATGACCACATTCAAAATTTCACAAATGGGTTGTAGGCGGAAGGGGTAAAAAAAACTTAAGAACAAGAAAAATCGAATGTTGAACGAATGTTGAATGTTGAATGTTGTGCCAACTTCACACGAATGTTGAACGAATGTTGAATGTTCTTTCTGTTTAACATTCGCCTGCGAAACCACACATGCTAGGCGTGGGCCCTATGGAGAATTAAAGTACCATCATGGTACAATCCCTGCATATATGGGCCCGAACCGATCATGCGTATATGATATGCCCCCTCTCTCCCCCGGAATTGAAATTGCTCAAAAATGAGCGTCGAAGTATCCAATACTCATTTTGATAGGAGTGCTATATATACGACCCACTAAATCCATTCACGTTAAAATCATTTATGTACAAGAAAAATCGAATGTTAAAATTGCTCAAAAATGAGCATCGAAGTATCGAATACTCATTTTGATAGGAGTGCTATATATACGACCCACTAAATCCATTCACGTTAAAACAATTTATGTACAAGAAAAATCGAATGTTAAAATTGCTCAAAAATGAGCATCGAAGTATCGAATACTCATTTTGATAGGAGTGCTATATATACGACCCACTAAATCCATTCACGTTAAAACAATTTATGTACAAGAAAAATCGAATGTTACAATTGCTCAAAAATGAGCATCGAAGTATCGAATACTCATTTTGATAGGAGTGCTATATATACGACCCACTAAATCCATTCACGTTAAAACAATTTATGTACAAGAAAAATCGAAAGTTAAAATTGCTCAAAAATGAGCATCGAAGTATCGAATACTCATTTTGATAGGAGTGCTATATATACGACCCACTAAATCCATTCACGTTAAAACAATTTATGCACAAGAAAAAATCGAATGTTAAAATTGCTCAAAAATGAGCATCGAAGTATCGAATACTCATTTTGATAGGAGTGCTATATATACGACCCACTAAATCCATTCACGTTCAAAAACAAATGTACAAGAAAATTCGAATGTTGAACGAATGTTGAATGTTGAATGTTGTGCCAACTTCACGCGAATGTTGAACGAATGTTGCATGTTCTTTCTGTTCAACATTCGTCAGCGAAAACCAGACATGCTAGGCGTGGGCCCTATGGAGAATTAAAGTACCATCAGGGTATAATGCCTGCATATATGGGCCCGATCCGATCATGCGTATATGATGTGCCTCCTCTTTTCCCCGGAATTGAAATTGCTCAAAAATGAGCGTGATTTGAAATTGCTCAAAAATGAGCGTCGAGGTGTCCAATACTCATTTTGATAGGAGTGCTATGTATACGACCCACTAAATCCATTCACATTAAAACAATTTATGTACAAGAAAAATCGAATGTTAAAATTGCTCAAAAATGAGCATCGAAGTATCGAATACTCTAATTTTGACAAGGGTGCTATATATACGACCCACTCAATCCATTCACGTTCAAAAACAAATGTACAAGAAAATTCGAATGTTGAACGAATGTTGAATGTTGAATGTTGTGCCAACTTCACGCGAATGTTGAACGAATGTTGCATGTTCTTTCTGTTCAACTTTCGCCAGCGAAAACCACACATGCTAGGCGTGGGCCCTATGGAGAATTTAAGTACCATCAGGGTATAATGCCTGCATATATGGACCCGATCCGATCATGCGTATATGATGTGCCCCCTCTTTCCCCCGGAATTGAAATTGCTCAAAAATGAGCGTCGATGTATCCAATACTCATTTTGATATATAGGAGTGCTATGTATACGACCCACTAAATCCATTCACATTAAAACAATTTATGTACAAGAAAAATCGAACGTTAAAATTGCTCAAAATTGAGCACCGAAGTATCGAATACTCTAATTTTGACACGGGTGCATGCTATATATACGACCCACTCAATCCATTCACGTTCAAAAACAAATGTACAAGAAAATTCGAATGTTGAACGAATGTTGAATGTTGTGCCAACTTCACGCGAATGTTGAACAAATGTTGAATGTTGAATGTTGTGCTAACTTCACGGACCCAGCGACCATTCTTAGTTTTTCGACACACTGAATTCAGACTTTAGTAATAGCACCGAATTACTCCCGGATAACAGACCAAATATCGGATGCCGTGACCACTCGAGGCTAATTGGCATATTGGATATTGTTAGGATATTGAATTATTTTTTGCCTCTAACCTTTTGTGATATAATCGGTGCATACAAATTTGAAGTTTTATTCTTTACTCTTAATTCGGTCAGGTTATATTTACCCTAATTAGAACCATGATGATGGTCATTTAACGCATTCGATTATCTTTAGTTTTATAAGGATATTCTTAGCATACCGACCGCAGAATGTGGATACAATGCTGCGTGTTCTGACAATGCCCCGTCATCAGGAGCTTGCCGTTAGGGTCCATGGTGCAGTTCTACGCGCATACTAGTGTAAACGGGTTGATATAGAAATGCACACATAAAGAAAACGGTACTCGTTCGTGTGAGCAATCATCGTGTCCGTTATTAAGACACGGTCAACACCGAGGCATTGCGACAGGCAAATCTTATTTGATTAATTGTTACTCGGGTTTGGTGAACGTGCTTTTTCTTTCTGTGTCATTTCAACCCATGTATTTCACATTGTGTAAGCGAGAACCTGTGTGCTTGTGCGTTTGGTGACAAAGTACTTAAAGTAAAGTTTTTACTATATGCAGTATATCTATTAATATTTGTTCGTCTTGGAGTTAGGTAATAGCTAAGTACACTCAGTGAACAACAGGGCGACCGCAAAACCATAGCATAACAAGGCCGCTATCACTGACGTTGACAAGCGTAGCATATAATCTAGGTCGTGTTGTTGTTATATGCTCACAAAGTTGTGATTATATGGGATATTCCGCACATTTCTGTGATAGGGGTCGTAGAGGAAGTAGCCGTTTATTTCTCTTTGTGAACACTGTTGTTTGTGTATTCCTACATGTATGTGATTTGTTCTCATGCGACTTTCATTCTTTCTTCGAACCTTTATCAACTGGTGTAAGAATAAACTGCTTTGGTCTGCTGATAGTTGATTAATTTTTTGTCTGGCCTAAACTGACAGGACTCACAGTGAATTGTCAATTACCAGAGTACTGATGAGCGCGCGTTCACTATCATTAATCCACCTAATACGCACACGTTTGAATATCGAAAGATAGTTTATCGGTGTTCACGATAAGATGGCGATTGATAGACAATCGGGATCACACATGACACGCGCTAGCCGTGTAAACGACCCATACATAGATGTGTACACATGTGTGCAGTGTGTGTATTAATAGTTTATCAATGACTTGAAATTTATTTTGACCACCAGAATGTCACAAAGGCGATACATCACTAGGTTTTTTTTGAGGATTGAAATTTGTGTCGTCAGCATTGTGTGTTTCGATACGAATTTATTAAAGACATATTATGGACTTACTTAAGTCAATAAAACCGATAAGTTAGTAAGTAACAATATCTCCACTGGTAGCGTGTAGAGATCAACTAAGATTATCTAAAATTCCATCCACAACGTTTGAACCACGCACACGTGGAAATATTTACTACTTTATTCGGGTAAAATTATTTGGTATAAACATTACGGCAATGATCCCGCTAACAATAGTCACTGTGTGTGATTATGTTAATATCTCTGTTTATTAAAATGACTTATTTTGGCATTATTATGTGTTTTTCTTTCTGAACAGCTCAGCATTACTTTAAAGATGGATTATCTCTTTCTATAACAAGTTTTAAATAGGGTATTTTTATATATATAAAATAATAGTTATGAACCGAAGACCTCTGTCCTGAAACGCTTCTGTCAATTAATTATGATTTTATTTCGAATAATTTCCCATATAATCCGATATAATCCGATGATCAAATGGGATATTTTAGAACAGACCGTTCCGGCGATATCAGATAGCGATATAGATTATTAGAGTTATCTCATTGCTATACGAGAGATCGTATTGACTTCCGTTTTGGTCGGGGGCAAGCTGCAACTCGAGTCTATTGCTATGCGACTATTGGCACCATACAATGACATTTATTTGGCAATAACAAAGAGTGGTTTTTTTATCGCTTTATCTGACATCTAATTCAAGTTATCCATCGCTTATTCACATGTATATTGTCAGCCAATTCGAATACCGCTAGTACCGTGTATCAGCGATACTCAACACTCAGTACCGGTACCGTGAACATTGTCCAAGTATACCGACGGATTTGGTACCGGTACCGGTACAGTTTCGAAGCCTGATTGGGGAATTTGGGCGGGCGATTTACGGGAAACACGCTCATATTTTATTTTAGCTTTGTGCTATTGAATTCAGTGGTATTAGTATTGTTTTTTATGAAATTGTAGCGCCACGTATAGGGTTTAGAAACTAAATATTTTCCGTGTGACGACCCAGGTAACTCGTTATGACGATTTAACTAATGTTTTTATAACGACCGTGACTTAGCTAACTACTAGTAACTGTTTTTGCTGGTACCAAAGTTCCAATCTTCAAGTCGACAGTTTGAGCGGGAAACGGCACTGTTAACCCCTAACTTGCAGCCGGTTCCGTAAAGTATACGCAAAATCCAAAAAGGCACCGACCACATGTCCCTCCACTGGCTGCCTAACCACGAAAATGGACATCATATTATGCAGCGAATACCCCTCTGCATCCATGGCGATAGTCGCTAGCTGTAGCGGAAGTGAATAAATTAACCCGTACGCTGCTGTCGAATTTGCTACGTGTATGAATGTAAGCAAAAACGCCAAAAATAACACCCACCGACCGCACCGCCACCAGGGGATCGAGCGAGATGGAGCATGCATTATCGTGCAGAATGGACATGTATGTACCAAAATTCCAATCCCCAAGTCGATAGCTCGATCGGAAACGGCACAGTTAACCCATAACTTGCGCCCGGTTGCACCGACCGCACTTCTCCTGGCTATAACTGACAACGGAAATGGACATCATATCATGCAGCGAATACCCCTCTGCATTCATTGGCGATCGGGAAAGTAACTAGCCGAAGTGAATACATTAACCAGAGCAGAAGGTGCATATACTATCTTGTAGGATAGATCTGTATGTGCCATGTTCCAACCCCCAAGTCATCTCTCTCTCTCTCTCTCTCTCTCTCTCTCTCTCTCTCTCTCTCTCCTCTCTCTCTCTCTCTCTCTCTCTCTTTCTCTCTCTCTCTCGCTCTCTCTCTATCTATCTCTCTCTCTCTCTCTCTCTCTCTCTCTCCCTCTATCTCTCTCTCTCTCTATCTCTCTCTCTCTCTCTCTCTCTCTCTCTCTCTCTCCCTCTCTCTCTCTCTCTCTCTCTCTCTCTCTCAGAAAGATAATGGTCACCCGATCCGAACAAAGAGAATCTTCGTCGGTCACCTGGACGTGAAAGTGGACGCGGACGTTTTGTCTGACTATACTTGGACAAATACCAAATCCGACATTCAGTTGTTAAAATATTAAGGGATGGGAGGGACTACTTACCCGTTTCAGCGAGGATTAATGTTCATGTTGACGACTTCGAATTAGTCATGGAGGAAGGTTTCTGGCCGATTGATGTTGTCTGCAGACATTGGCTTTCCAAACGATCTTTCGATGATTGGCGACAACCAACGACGAAGAGCTCGGATATACATAACACAGAGCGTTCCAACATATACGGAGCTCACTCATAACTGTCGGTGTTGTGTGTGCACACTTTTGATTCGTATTGCACCAAAATGATTACCAATTATTGCAATCGTACACATGTAGGCATTAATGCTTTGTTTGTTCCACTAATATTTCTCACAATGCTGAATATTATAACTTGGAACGCCACTGGGGCGATGGGAAGCATACCATACATGTGTCAATTGCTTGCAAAACAGGACGTAGATATATTCGGTATCAGCGAGCACTGGCTTCACAATCATAATATTCATATTCTTGATACAATTAGTAGCTCATACCGGTATCACGCCGTGTGTGATTTCTCGCAGAGATTACCAATGCAGAGAGGTCGCGATAAGGGTGGAGTTGCAATTTTTTGGCACATGAAACTGGATAATGCCGTGTCCACTATTCAACTTAATGATGACCGGATATGCGGAATTCAACTACAACTAGCTTCATCAGAATACTTTTATATATTTCAGGTATATATCCCGTCAACTAATTATACTGTCAAGTTCTATCAAGAGTACATCGATACGATGGACAAATTGATCGATTATTATTCCACAATTGGAAATGTCATAGTCATGCATGGGTGATTTGAACGGAAATATTCAAAAATCAGATACCAGAAACCGTAGTTTTTCAAAACTCCTCTCACGCAGAAAATCATATCGGTCAACTATTCAGACACATGTACTCGTCTGATAGCAACCCATATTCCTGCAACTGGTGGGCCAGGAACCATAATCGATCATATTCTGATACACAAAAATAACCTACCTTTTGTCAAAGAGATAACTGTTCTGGTCGACTCAGCAATCGATTACTCAAACCATAGACCAGTGAAAATATGCATTGACCTCGGTTCTCATTTCGGCCAATTTGGCCGGTTACTTCATGTGACTTTTTCATCTGACGTGTGTGTCGGATAATTGATCTGGAGGATTTATGTAAATGTTAGCCCAAACTACATTTCCAAGTAACGATGGTTTTGTTGTTTATTTTGAGGAATAATACCGCGTCAGATGAATTCAGCCCAAATATGTTAACAGTTGTCGTGTCAAACATTCGGCAGTAGGTTAGCGTTATTTAGTATTTGTGGATGTCCTTTAACATGGGGAAAATAGACTACTGCGCTTGAACGAGCATGTGAATTTGTCGTTTTTAATGTACAGCAACTTGATAATCAATAACAGAGGCATTCTCTGTCAAATAAGGTCGCTCTATTTACGGTATTAATTGCGGAACTTTCTAAAGTAAACTACGCGTAAACGGATACATACGGTAAATTATAGAATGTGCCGGAACCGGCCTAATCGCCCCATGGCCAACTCGCCCAGTCGACGTGTGTCAATTCGGTACCTACTATAACATGTACCCGAGTCCGATTCGGAATAAAAGATGTATACGGGTGTTATATAGCGTTTGGTCCGTTGTTTCTCAATGAATATTATTGAAATTTGGTGTATATGTCCGGGCTGGGACATGGAATACAACAACGTTTGAATTGTTTTTAAATTTACAAATTTGTTGATTTTATTCAATTTGTTTTCGTTCTGAAAACACACTATAAAGTGTATATAATATAATAACGAACACGAGACATACATAATTTATAAACTGTTAACAAAAGATATCAAATTCAATACATGACAAAGATGACTCAGTGGAGTTTATAAAGTGAACATAAAAACATTGAGGTAAGAATCTTTTTAAGGAATGCAACTTTATTTAATGATAATAAACACATAAATTAAAATAACAAACATGAGACATACATGATTTATAAACTGTTAACAAAAGATATCAAACTCAATACATGACAAAGATGACTCAGTGAAGTTTATAAAGTGAACATAAAAATATTAAGGTAAGAATCTTTTTAAGCATTACTAAACCGTTTAGCACAGACCACAGTCCACTTCACTCATCCGATCATCACCAAACTTCATATTTATCTTGATATTGATCTATCAGATGAGAGCTATCAAATATTTTTTTAATTTCATAGGAAAAAATGGTCGCCAGCGGCCATTTGCATTTACGTTATATTTTATCGCGTCATGTCGATATCTAGTATTACTTAGAAATTTCACCTTTCCAGATTCATAATTGCTCCATTGACTGTAACAGATGAAATTATTCCCCTCTTCGGATAGAGTGTCACTGAAACTTTATTTTGTCAGACTGTCTGTATAATCACTGATTATATATGGCAATAATCTGTAATAAGATGTAGCACTATTTTATTTTATATTTACATGCAGTGCTGTTTTTATACATCAATTATAATCCCCCTAGATCAGCATGTGATCGATCATACATCGCGCGATGACCTGGTTGAATTAAGGGGGGTTTTATGGATCACTTCTGTCCTCAAGCTAGATTATACTTATGACATTTAATGGCATGTTTCTAACGTGGAGGGTTAGATATGCTTGAGAAACCACCACTCTTTAATTCACACCAAGTTCTCAGCTGTCATGTTCGGATATTAGAACCCATAGCCATGATATATGGTTTATTTTGTGTATACTAGTAATATAGTTATTTTCAGTACCTTTATATACCAGTACTGTGTATAACAATGCATATAAATTAATCCATGTATACATGTATATTGATTCAACGGATTCAGTTGTTTTGTCCATCAGTCTATCAAATTTGCGGGGAAAACATGGCCACAAGCAGTACACCCTGCTAAATTTCGAATTTGAATCAATTGGCGCACCCTGCAGCCAGCTTTTATTGGAGAACTTTTTCTTATGTGGATATTTTGGGTCACCGCTAGATGTGAGCCATATTTTGTTCTCAAACTGTCCTTGTGAAGACATCACTGCCAGCGGTGATCTTCAATTTTACTATTTTTATGGCTAAATAATTTGGTTGATCCTACAGACGACACCCTTGTCCGATCGTCATCAGATTCCACAATTATCTTCTGGATAACCAGGGTGAGAGTAATCTAATTTTCCCGAATTTCGTTAAAAAACATTACCACAGGCAGCAATTTGGTATCTTACTCTTTGATCCTCTTTTGCATGACTGAATTGTTTAGCAACAGTACAGACATATCCCTCATCTGGTTTTTATATACATGTATATCTCTTCATGCGGATAGCCAGTATTACGTAGGTACTTCAACTTTCTGCATTCCTGTCATCATTTGAAATATAAAAATTTACCTGATACATGCACCCTTCAAAATTTGTTTCGTCGTATCTATTTTAATGACCCGTATGGTAATATTGATACAGATATATTTGTCAAACATTTCTTTGTACAATATACAGGTATTTAGTTTGTAACTAAATCTAGAAATATATAATAGTAGCTCGTGGACCCCACTTCGTCCGGGATGTTCCCCTCTGATTTTCGGAGAAATGCGCGATTTAACCTTGAATTGACTATTTTAAAGGTGAAGGTCATGTCGGGGTCACGATTTGACCCGTCCAAAACACTCCCCGGACAAAAGTCACGACAAAAGTACCCGTCGAAATCCGCCCGGCTTTATACCCGATTTGACCTTGAATTGACAATTTTGAATGTCAAGATCAGGTCAGGGTCATGATTTTTTTTTTTTTTAGATTTTTTTTATTGGAATAACAGACATCAATGAATGAATGTAATACAGACAAGGGTACATGTTATTATATATAAAGTTACATTCTTCCAATTCTCTCACATCTCGCTCACTTCATTTACACGCCTTTCGTACATCATATGCACTCCCAGTGACTTACATGTGAATAGGTATCAATCGAATAATGTGTTCATTTTTATATAGATTTTAAATCTTTCGAACTTTGTTCATGTGTACGGCGCATCGGTACGACATCTAACTATAGACGGCATTGTGGTCATGGGCGGTAATAGTAT
This sequence comes from Siphonodentalium dalli, assembly GCA_032622095.1. Taxonomy (NCBI): domain Eukaryota; kingdom Metazoa; phylum Mollusca; class Scaphopoda; order Gadilida; family Siphonodentaliidae; genus Siphonodentalium; species Siphonodentalium dalli. The sequence continues at coordinate 197,181,528 of CP136064.1, forward strand.
TTCTTGGGTATAGTAGTTGAGTGAGTTTTTGAACTGGTGAAGAGATAATTTTCAGGACACTCAAGTTTATTTGTGTTGACTCGTGCGTATATGTATAGCTTTTTAGCTCACCTGAGACGAAGTCTCCGGTGGAGCTATAGTCATCACTCCTCGTCCGTCGTCCGTCCGTCCGTCCGTCTGACCGTCCGTCCGTCTGTCCGTCCGTCCGTCCGTCCGTCCGTCAACAATCATCTTCTTCTCCAGTATCATAAGGCCAAATGAGTTCATATTTGGTGTGGATGTTCCCTGCTTGACTCAGACTCAGATTTGTTAAAATAAGGTCACTGAGTCAAATAGTTGCGAAGCTAGGGCCATAACTCTTTCCCGCCATAGTAATTCTTAAAACAACTTCTTTTCAAGAACAATCAGGCCTATTTAGCTTATATTTGGTATGGAAGGTCCTTGAGTGACTGGGGGTCAGATTTGTTCAAATGGGGTCACTGGGTCAAATAGGGGCAGAATCAGGGACATAACTCCCTAGTAATTATTAGAATGACTTCTTCTCCAGAATCATCAGGCCGATTTAGCTAATATTTTGTATGGTGGGTCCTTGTGTGACTGGGGTTCAGATTTGTTCAAATGGGGTCAATGTGTCAAATAGGAGCCGTGTCAGGAACATAACTTTAATTATTTTTTTTTTTTTTTTTTTTTTATAAATATTGTTAAATTTAAATCGTTGCTCAATTCAAAAAACAAATCACAATTCAAAATGAACCAATACAAAAATATTTTTTTCATTTTAACCCCTGATTATTTGTATTTTTTTTAGACACAAAACACCCCATTCCACCCCTTTCCCTCCTCACCCCTCTACACCCCTGTCCCCACTACCACCCCCCCCCCCCCAATCTGCGCCGCCCTGCACCCACTGCAGTCAAGAAAAAATTAATTAGAAAAACTGACACCTTGTAACATCCATAAAGTATGGTATTAGCCCCAGACAGAAAGAGTTAATAACAGTCATCAATTCAGATGTTATCTAGCTGGCTGACAGCTAGGTGTAAACAGTCATACTCTGTGTGTATCATTAACATATCATATCAAAACAAAATGCTGTATGTCTGACATTTGCAGAATGAGGTCCCCAGAGGGTGAATTTAGTGATGCTACTCTGCACAGTAGGCTAGCATCACCAAATACACTCTACAGGGACCTCATTCTGCTTAGGCCTCATCTTCAGGGAAGTATACAGGTCTTAAATTGACATTTCTACTTACTTTTTCCCTTCTGTTCAGTTTCTATATTCCCTAATTTGCTGTCAGAAGATAAAATTGATAATTGAAGTGCCCAATGGGTGCACATCACCAATTAACTGGACAACTTCAATCTGTTCCTATGTCTCCCATGGCAGTTGAGGCCTAAGCATAATGAGGTCCACAGAGGGTGAATTTGGTGATGCTAGCCCACCTTACAGGATTGCAGCACTAAATTCACCCTTTAGTGACCTCATTCTGCAAAAGTCAGACACTATATTCAGGCTTGGCTGTTCCACTATTATATTCTTAACCACCACCTATCCAGTTGTACTCATTATACCCTGATTTGCAAAGAAAACTTGGGTGGGGGGGGGTATATTGGATTGAATTTGTCTGTCAGTATGTCCTCCCGTCCATCCCTCTGTTGGGATGTTTCCATCCGTCCATCAATTTTGTTCTTCTCCACATACATATTAAAGACCGAAATGGTTTATATATTTTGACTCACATTCAGATTTGTTCAAATGAGTTCATCAGGTCATATAGGTGAGAAGCCAGGGCCATAACTCTTTCCCTCCATAGTAATTCTTCAGAAACCATCAGGCCTATTTTGGTATGGAGGGTCCTTTGGTGAGTGGGTTTCAGATGTGTACACGTGAGGTCATTTTTAGGAAACTTTTGAGGAAAATCAGTTTTCTTCAACTCTTAAAATCTACCGTTTGAAATTTCTAGATGAATAGATCTCATAGATGGGGATTCACATTTGTTCAAATAAGGGCAGAGATAAGAGATTTAACTCTCAACCACCCACCCTACCTGTATGTATGCTGTTTGATACTGGTATAATAATATATAGATTCCTATTGATTTCTAAGCTACCTGGGTGGAGGCAATGAGGCTGTAGATTTGATTTTTCAACCAGTAACAGTCCACATTTTCCTACTTCGGGTTAAACTGTTCGACCGAAATCGCCACAAATGTTAACAGGTCTATTTTGCTGATATTTAGTATGAAGGGTTCTTTGGTGTCTGGTATTGAAATTTATTCAGATGTGGTCACCAGGTTAAATAGGGTGGGACCAGGGACATAACTGTATGTCTCTATAGTCATTCTTAAATTGTCTTCTCAAGAGAGGTTGGACTATTTAGCTTACATATAGTATGGATGATCCTTTAGTGACTGATATTCAGATTTGTTAACATCAGGTCAACCTGTTAAGAAATGACGGGGGCTATGGGGAGTTAACAATTTTGTGTTTAAAAAATCATTGAAATACCAAATTCATTAAAACATCTTCCTTGGAACTACCTAACTGATTAATCTGACATACATGTATGGTGTTTTGGGTCCATGGATAAATGGGCTTCAAACATGTCTAAATGGTTTTATAAAAAGGTGCTTGTGAGATTGGAAATTTCCAAAAATTGAGAAAGTTTGAGATGTCGGTTGTGAAATTCCAACCCAAGACTTGGGAGTCTGGAGCCCGGTCGGGAGGGGACTTGTTGAGCTGGAGGAGGGGGGTGATCAGTAGTGAACAGTGGGCAATTTCATGGTGGATATTCACCTTGAAATTACCCACGTACACTACTGAAGCCTCTCTAGCCACATATCGTGTTTAGATCTACTTTTTTCAAAGTGCTTATGAAAAGTTCTGACTATTGTGGTCTCCAGAGTCCCAGTCTCATCAGTCTTTGCAGTCTGGTGAGCGACCCCACAGTCTTTGACTGTCTTGTTCTAAAAGGAACCAGTTTTTCGAAAATTCTTCTTGTTTCGATTGGCATCGTGCGGTTTACTTCTCACATTGGTATCTATAATTCAATTCTTTGAGGAAAACATTTAGCGATAAGTTAGTTGGCTTGAATTTGGTCCTATAAATGTATTGTTTAATTAGAAGCCATAGCATGTTCGTTGTAAAGTTCGGATTCGTTGGTGATGAGCCGAGAATCATTGTCATCTGTTGGGGACATAGATCAATGCTGTTAATTTTACCCCAATCGCTGAGTCCCTTAATGAATTTCTGAACGTGAACACAGTTCCAAAATATGTGGGAGATGTCTTCTGTCTCGCTTTTACATCTATCGCATTTATCATCTTGTCGTAAATTGGACATTTTAAGAAACTTGTTAGTTGATAATATTCGTGAGTTTATTCGGAATTGTAGCCATTGCAGTTTTGTGTCAGGCGTCGTGAGAAAGGGTAGTTTATCTACTTTACACCATTGAATTGTGTTGTCAGGATATAACGCTTGCCATTTTCTGTGCGCTACTGTAGAAGTTGGAGTATCCATTAAGATGTTATAAAAGTCCTGTCCTCCTCGACAGTTTTTAAGCAGTTTAATGAAATTATTTGGTAAAAGGGGGCTGCAAATTCGAGTTATAGGCTGGTCAAGTTTTTTTGTAAGTAATTTTATTTGATGTTGAATGTTATTAAGAGTGATAAAGTTTGTGCGTATGTTATAAATCTTTAGTAAATCGTCTCGTGTAAGAAAGCGATCATTATTGTCCAGCATATCATTTAAAAATATGATCCCTTTTTCCCGCCAGGAGGTGAAATTTATTACTTTTCCATATTGCTTTATGTTTGGGTTATTCCATAATGTACATGCTGATATTTTACGATTGTTTCGATCTTTCTCTAGAAATTTTGTGAATGCCATCAGGACATCATGCCAAAAAGGATTGGTTAATTTTTGTGCCTGTTTTTCTATGTAAGAATAGTCATAAGTAAGGAACATAGGGTCATTGCGTAAAGGTATATCTGTTAAGGGGATCCATTTGGCACTTTTAGTTACGAGGCGCCTCACCCAAGTTATTTTCATGGATAGCATAAATTTGTTTACATCAACCATTTTTAATCCGCCATTCTTATAACCCTGACAAATAACTTTGCGTTTAACTCGATCACGCTTAGAGTTCCAGAGAAAATTAAAGAGCACTGTGTCAAGATTTTTCATAAAAATATTACTGGGATTTGGTAGAGCTACAAACAGATGCGTTAATTTTGGGAGTATTAGCGATTTTATCACCGTTATTCGACCAATGGGTGTAAGTAACCGGTGTTTCCATGTTGCTATCAAACGTTTGCCTTCTGCAAGTTTTTTATCATAATTAATATGCATTTTGTCAAGGTTGGTATCAAAGTGTATTCCAAGGAGATTGAAAGTACTATCAAATTTTAGTCCAAGATCTGGGCATATAATATCCGTACGGTCCGTATAAGAGCCAATCCACGACGCCTGACACTTGCTATTGTTAATTTTCAGGCCTGAATAATCTGCAAATGAGTTTAAAATAGTATATACTTCCCTAAGGCTTTCATCACTACCGTCCAAGATGAGAGTCGTGTCGTCTGCATACTGTGTAATTTTGTATTCTAAATGATTTGACCCACCCGAAACACTCCTGGGACAAAAGTAACAGTAGGTATCAAATTTCGTTGAAATACTTCCGTTTTACCAGATTTGACCTTGAATTGATCTTTTTGAATGTCAAAGTCAGGTCGGGATCAAGATTTGACCCGTCCAAAATACTCCCTGGAAATAATTTCCCCTAGGTATCAAATTTCGTCAAATCTGTCCGGCAGTTTTCCCGGCCATAGCTAACAGACAAACAGACAGACAAATGTCCAAAATATATATTAAACTAGCTGATGTACTCGACTTCGTTCGGGCTAGTTAGGGATTTTTTTTGTGATCGCCTCCATCTGGACAGTACCCAGTATATACAGCGTATGGCCAAACTACTGTTCAATTGGTCCAGAAACATGCCTATATCCGCACGTTCGAGAACATGGTCCCACGTGAAATTGGACCCGTCCATATTGCTCCCGGGATCGAATTAGTCCTACACACAAATTTTTAGTCGGATCGGTCAAGGTCCAGAAACATGCCTATGAGCGAGGTCAAGTTGACACGTTAAATACCAAATTCGAGCAGTGTTAGAGTCTATAACACATACACACATGCATTCACGCATACACACATACATACATACATACATACATACATACATACATACAGACAGGTGTTTCAAAAATGTATAATCGATAGCTACAACAATTCTATGGTAGATAGTTCACGGCCGACCTGATGCATGCATCTTAGTTTTCTTGTTATATATGTCCCGAAGAACCATGTTGTGTGTTGAACTGGAAGAAATTCATTGCTTCCGATTCATCATTAGAGTGCTATCAAAATTGCGTCGAGAATCTGCTACCCGAAACGCCTATCGTGGATAAAACTACTCTAGACTCATTTTACTCGGGTATCATCGAATTCATAGATTCAGCATCGACACTTTTCGTACCACATAAGTCGTTTAAATCACATGTCAAACCTTTTTGGAATGATACCCTAAGCACCTTACATCGAGACATGCGTAGCTTTAGACGCATATGGGTTGCAGAATTAAGGTAGACCTAGAGGGTGCGACCATTTGTCTTATTCTTACTACAAAGCTGCCAAATGTGCATTTCGCAAAGAGCTTCGCAAATCGAACTCGAAATTCCTTTCACATGAAAATGACGAAATAGATAGAGCTGCCGAAATAAATCAAGAGCAATTCTTTAGACTCTTTAACCGTCGCAAAACTAAACTGAAGGAAGACAACAATAACTTATTTGTCGTCAACGGATCTACCCTCAGAAATCCGAATGATATTACAAATGCATGGGCAGATTACTATGAACGCTTATATTCTCCATTGGAATCAAACAACTTCGATAATGCTCACTACGAATATGTAAATTCATGTGTTGACAAAATAGTATCCAACAATTATAATGATTCTGATTCCAGTTCAACAGACGCACTTCTTCTCTATCCTGTGTCAGCCAAAGAGGTGTATGATGTTCTGAAGTCCATGCATATGGGCAAGGCCCCGGGACCTGACATGATTTGTTATGAACACCTCATATATGGAGGTCATAAGTTGAGTAATTGTGTGGCTCACGTATTAAGCAAAATTATCGAATTGCAGCACATACCATCAAAAGCAAAAACTGGCTTGATGGTCTCATTGTACAATAGTGCAGAGAAGCCGAAAACAAATTTTGATATCTACCGAGCGATAACTCTTCTTCCCGTTATGTACAAAACATTAGAGAAAATAATCCTATGTCGCTTGGAGTGCAACACGCCACGCCTCATCAAAGTGCACCCCTTACAAAACGGATTTCAAAAACATGTAAGCTGTCTCATGTCTTCTTACATATTACACGAGAGTATAAACTACACAAAAGAGCAGAGTAGCAAACTGTTTGCCTGTTTTCTAGACGTACACAAAGCCTTTGATACAGTCTGGATAAATGGACTTCTGTTGAAACTAAACCTTCGTGGATTTCAGGGGAGAATATGGCTCATACTAAATGAATTTCTCAGTGGGATTACATGCGTTGTCAAACATGCTTCCATACTTTCGAGATCTATCGAAATCAAGCAAGGTACAAGACAAGGAGATTACTCTGCCCCTTGCTGTACATGATCTATATCGATGATCTGATACATGCACTCGAAGCTACAAACTTTGGTTTCCGTCTTCTCTCCACGAATTGTTCAGCACCGACACAAGCTGACGACATGACGTTGCTATCACTTTCCAGTTACGGCCTCCAGCGTCTATGTGATATATGCTCTCTGTACAGTCAAAAGTGGCGTTTTATTTATAACCCTAACAAATGTAAGGTAATCGTGTTCAACGAAACACACAGGCAAAATGACAATTTACACAGATGCTGGAGACTGGGCGCTGGAAACGTATCCGAAACAGATGAAATAACTCATTTAGGTATTCATGTTAGCAAACAAAACTTTGTGAAAGAGCTAGCTTTCTGAGAGAGCTGTTGACAAGATTATATCAACACTTTTCCTCCTTAGCAATGCTGGTCTGTATGCTGGGGGAATAACCCCGACAAGCTGTGCAATCATCTACAAGACGATCGTTTTACCAAAAGGTCTATATGGCTGAGAATTTCTATGTGGCATGTCTGTTTCGGATGCATGTGCTCTGGAAAAGATCCATCGTTTCTGTCTCAAACGTATACAGAACCTTCCTGTCAGAACGCGAACGGACATAGTTCAAGGTCTCGTGGGCATAGGCCCAATCTCCTCGTTCATTGATGCCCGTAAACTTAGCCTCTTTGGAAGCTTTTGTCGCCTCTCGCCATCGAAGGCTTGCAAAGAGATTTTTGTAAACCGGCTTCACTTGCACTTGTCACATGACATTCCAAACAAGAGCTCGTTCTTTGCAGATATTGAAGACAAATTGAGATATTACAACTGAAGCCAATATATAGAAAGCTTTTCGGAGAAAGGTTTGCTCCCTGCAAAATTGGAATGGAATCGCCTAGTCAAAACCGAAATCAATAACCGACGCGCGCAGAACTGGGAACAAAGTGTTACAACTGATCAGTCTTTCGATAGATTTTGCCAAATTCAAACACATTTTCAAATGTCTCATCTTTGGCGCTCCTGTCGCTTGTATTCAGAGAACAAAATCGCATTTTATTCTGTTGCTCAGTTGATCGCTGCAACAGCGATACCAAAGGCAGACGTCTGTGTGATATGCAACATTAACAATGACGATCAAATTAAACATGCTATGATTCACTGCAGCCATCACGCTCTTTGCTGTTATCGAAATAATATGTGGTACGAGTTTATCAACAACTTTGGCATCTTGTTTTATCTATGGGGAAATGAGCTCGACGACGGAGAACTCCTTCTCTTACATTTGACAAATCTTCCTGTTGAACTGTTCTCATTTATCGAAGATCCAATGTACTATGTGTCGTTCATTGTTGGCCATACGCACACATTGTGGCAAACCTACCTGTTCTTATCGAATTTGCTCACGCCTGGTGCATAATGTTCTACCATATGTTATCGTGGCGTACCCTGCGCCTGTACATTCAAATGCACTTGAGTCTAACTTCTGGAATTAATGGGGATGACCTGAGTTGACCGGGTGATGTGTACAACAACATGTACAGTTATCGCCCTCTTCAGAAACTGAAATTGGGTAGCTGAAACAACCTAACATCCACTGATGTTAATTACACTGTGATAAATATGTATTCCTGACCTCGGATCCCCAACTTGATGATTTATTATCTTCCTTGCCAGCAGTGCAATAATGTATAGGCGCAACACATGAATGCTGGTTCAAATTAGATGTGCTTATAGTTTATCTTGCATGTAACATAAACATGTGCTGTGTGTGTCTGCGTGTCTTGAATGTCAGTTTTTGTTAGAGTGTACGTATGCTATTTATTAGGACGTGGTTCATATATGTATATGTTTTTTCTTCTCCGAAATTATCTTTGGTCATTTTGACTATATTTTTGTAACATGTTGTATACACGTTACTTTGTATATGTATCACTCTTCAGAAATTGGAGGACAATAAAGGTATATATATAGATCGTATTGGCTTCCGTTTTGGTCGGGGCAAGCTGCAACTCGAGTCTACTGCTATGCGACTATTGGCACCATACAATGACATTTATTTAGCAATAACAAAGAGTGTTTTTTTTATCGCTTTATCTGACATCTAAATCAAGTTATCCATCGCTTATTCACATATATATTGTCAACCAATTCGAATACCGCTAGTACTGTGTATCAGCGATACTCAACAATCAGTACCGGTACCGTGAACATTGTCCAAGTATACGGACGGTTTTGGTACCGGTACCGGTACAGTTTCGAAGCCTGATTGGGGAATTTGGGCGGGCGATTTAACCCTTTGAACCCGACTGGTCGCAAAAGCGGCCAGCCAGAAAACGTTCATACACCCGACTGGCCGCAAAAGCGGCCAGCAGCATTCAGTGACATCATAAACCTATGTAGCATTATTATAACATTGGTATATCCACTTATATCTATGTAAATGATCCCAAGGAACTTCAGCAGTTCCATGGGTGCATGTGTATGAGTTTGTTGCCGACTAGTTGGGGTAGAAAAACACGCGCATGCGCACAGCGCAGAATTCAACAAATGTACATTATTTGAAGCGATTCGGGTAAAGCTCTACATTGTTGCGCGGTTTGCAGGATTGTAGAAACACCATTTCGATCACTCTTTTTGGTTTAAATTAGTATTGAATACATAACCAGTTCTATGTTCTGTCATATGCGAGGAAGGCGCACGCAGTTTCTTATTTGAGTCGATTTGTTTCGCGCATGCGCATAGGATAAAATGATAAATGTATGGATTTTTGTGAAATGATACAATCACATCAAGGATCTCCATAGTACATAAATTTGCGTTATACAGCTGCACGTTTTGGCATTGCACCAAAGTTGTACTGTGGAAATGGGTTGCATGGTCACAATACCATCTAGTCCGATCTACTTGCCCGTGCACATTACAAACACGTGGTCAAATCGTGCATTATTGAGCAATTATGTAAAGTTTAAGACTCGTGGCACCATTTGAACATGACCATCACCGTGCATTTTAGGCGATTTCTAAAACGGGACGTAATGCCATTGAATGCACAGGGAAGTGGTGTCATTCGATCACTTGGGCTGTATGCTTAGCAACCATTGATACCGTTAATTACAAACTACATGTAGGTTCAATCTTCTGACCTGATGTATCTCCAGTTTCACAATAGGGTATTGACTGCATAGAAAATGCCGTTTCTTAGCGCGGAATTATACGACGCTATAAGCTATAATTGCATTATACTTCCAGTTCCGGGTAGTTGCTTAGAAACCGTTACAAGGGAGTGATCGTGTGGCAAAGTATACCGTTCTTAAAAAAAATACACAGTGACCCATGGGAACATACCTGTAAAATTTCAGACCTGTAGCACCATTTGAACATAACCATCAGCATGTGCATGCCAAGAATGTCTAAATTGGGGCATAATACATTTGGATTCACAGGGCAATGGTGTCATTCGATCATTTGGGGTATTTGCTTAGCAACAGTTGCTACCCTTAAATACAAGTTAGGATCAGACTTCTGGCCAGATATATCTCAAATTTCACAATAGGGTGTTGACTGCATCAAAAACGCCATTTCCTTGGGCTGAATTACGACCGTAAAAGCTATAATTGTATTTTACTTTCAATATCGGGTAGGTGCCTAGCAACCGTTACCAGGGAGTGACCACGTGGCAATGTAACCAGATCGTAAAATAATCAGTGGTCCATGGGGAACATACATCTAAAGTTTCAGAAATGTGACACCACTTGAACATAAACAACACCACACATCTAAACACTGGCCACAATATAAAAAATACCACTGGGCGCCCAGGGTCAGGGTGTCGATCGTTGTGGGGAGCCAGGGTTCAAAGGGTTAAGGGAAACACGCTCATATTTTATTTTAGCTTTGTGCTATTGAATTCAGTGGTATTAGTATTGTTTTTTATGAAATTGTAGCGCCACGTATAGGGTTTAGTAACTAAATATTTTCCGTGTGACGACCCAGGTAACTCGTTATGACGATTTAACTAATGTTTTTATAACGACCGTGACTTAGCTAACTATACTAGTAACTGTTTTTGCTGGTACCAAAGTTCCAATCTTCAAGTCGACAGTTTGAGCGGAAACGGCACTGTTAACCCCCTAACTTGCAGCCGGTTCCGTAAAGTATACGCAAAATCCAAAAAGGCACCGACCACACCTCCACTGGCTGCCTAACCACGAAAATGGACATCATATCATGCAGCGAATACCCATCTGCATCAATGGCGATAGTCGCTAGCTGTAGCGGAAGTGAATAAATTAACCCATACGCTGCTGTCGAATTTGCTACGTGTATGAATGTAAGCAAAAACGCCAAAAATAACACCCGCCGACCGCACCGCCACCAGGGGATCGAGCGAGATGGAGCATGCATTATCGTGCAGAATGGACATGTATGTACCAAAATTCCAATCCCCAAGTCGATAGCTCGATCGGAAACGGCACAGTTAACCCATAACTTACGCCCGGTTGCGTCAGCTACACGCAATCCAAAAAGGCATGCACCGACCGCACTTAATTCTCCTGGCTATAACTGACCACGGAAATGGACATCATATAATGCAGCGAATACCCCTCTGCATTCATTGGCGATCGGGAAAGTAACTAGCCGAAGTGAATACATTAACCAGAGCAGAAGGTGCATATACTATCTTGTAGGATAGATCTGTATGTGCCAAATTTCCAACCAAGGATCATAAATAACAGGATGGCTCACCCAATCATATTTGTGTAATCGTCTTGGTAGAGTTATCGATCCTCCTGGTAGGACAGGCGCCGTATTTGAAATGGTAAATACACGAGGAATACAGAAATCGAATGAATGTTTTTTGTATCAAATGACTCACCGGCCACCTAGAGCCTGTAGAGGTAAATTGAAGTGATCTATATATTCACCGAGTATTAATCTTGGTGATTGTTACGTTTATTTCATTTTAATAACGGTTGTTGACTTTATTCTGATTTATTTTAATCGGTCTGTCAGTGTCAAATTCCGACGAATTCATACGAGTGAATGGAAATACTGGTACATCGTTTTTGGTCAACATTCTCAACCAAAAGCAAGGAAAACTACCCAGCCACTTTTATAACTGAGAAAATACGTCGTTTATATTCAATCCTTGCGTACTACAGTTGTTATTTTTGTTTTGTTGCAACTTTTAAAGAATGTTTTTAACTTTTATTTTTGTTTACATTTTTACGTTGTCTTTAAATTTATCTGCAGTCTGTGTCAGCGTGTGTGTGGGCGCAGTGTGCCTGCATATGTGGCACTGTGACTATTGGTTTAGTACATGGAAATTTCAAATTCGTCCTTTCACTTTTTATCTTATATTTGTAGAACTCATCTATTGGGATCACAAATCTGAAAACCTTTTTTTAGTCAGTTTAGTTAATAGGCTAATTATTGTTTGAGTTAATATTATCTGCATGCAGTTGCAATAGTATGGGAGGCCAAATTCACATTTAATATTAAATGAATTGCGCTTAAGCGCAATTGATTGCGCTTAAGCGCAAATACCACATATTGTGCTTAAGCGCAAATAGGGCATTTACGCTTAAGCGTAATTAATTACGCTTAAGCGCAATTAAGCGCAATCAATTGCGCTTAAGCATAATTGTGACTACTATCTAACCTACCCATAAACTATTAGCATGACCTGGTGTATCACCTAGCAACACAAGATGAGCATTGGGCTAATTTTGACCTGTACTCAACAGTCAACTGTGAGTATGTGTTCAACAAGGAGAATCCCTAATTACATATTATCAGCATCCCTCTATCCAAAGAATTGATGTCGCCTTCCCGGAACTCTTAGTAATTTTTTGTATGATGTTTTTAATGTATTTTTGCACAGATTTTAGCCTATACATGCATGCGGTGTCACTGCATGAGGGCTTTCTTACCTCATACAGTAATGCTCTAATTAATCGACTTCTTAACCACAGCAGAATTATGGGTAACGTTTCAGGATTTAGTCGGAAATATGGCTTGTTGCCATTCATCGAAAAGCTCTCGAGAGCTTTCCAATGAATGGCAACAAGCCATATTTCCGACTAAATCCTGAAAAGTTATCCATAATTCTGCTGTGGTTAAGGAGTTGATTAATTAGAGCATTACTGTATGGTTTACTTATTGACTTAAATCAGGGGGAAAAAACCCTATTTTCATATTATCAGCATCCCTGTCCAAAAAATGGTGTGTAATCACTGGAGCTTTGGTGTCTCAGTCCTGGAGCTCTAGTTTTTCTTATTAAATCAGCATCTCTTGCACAAATCTATAGTATTTCCATGATCATATAGTGTGAATGTGGTGTCACCGAGGGCTTGCTTCCCTCGTATGGTGTGCTGTATACTCGAAAATTGAAGAAAATCAATGTCGCCCCGACTAATACAGAAAGTAATGCTATTGCAAGTAGCCCCAACTAATATATACCGAAGATAATATAATGCTATCACGAGTCGCTCCAACTAAAACAGAAGGTGATACTATTGCGAGTCAGCCATTTTGATAAAGAAGTTGGGCTAGCGCTCCCTACCCAATCAAACCAATGAAACCAAGAGGTGACATGTCAATAGGAGTTAATGCTAAGTTATGGAGAAACCTATTTATTCACCAGGGGTGTTTTGTTACATATAACCATGAATTGCGCTTAAGCGCAATTAATTGAGCTTAAGCGCAATTGATTGCGATTAAGCGCAAATAATTACGCTTAAGCGCAATTAATTATTAAATGTGAATTTGGCCTCCCATACAATAGAGCATTTCTAAAGTTATGTGTTCAATTGTCCAATCAGAAATATTAGGCCATGTCAAATTATATGGTGATATTCTCAGCTGGAGAACATGTCCCCCACCCCAAAAAAAATATGTTGATTCTTTCATGCAGTACGTACAGCCTACCGGTATGGTCAACTTAGTAAAATTTGTCATTGTTACATGGGCATCGAATTAATAGGAAATGTCATATTTGATATCTTGTAACTCAGTCAGTATATTCGTCCCCTCACACCTTGATATTTGCACAACATATTAATTCATATGACACATTAATGATCAAGTTGATTAACTGTTGATCTGTTGTGAAGCAATTTCTCTTACTATATGTAAAATATGTTAAATGATTGCCCTATCATGACATGCATGGGTCCTTGGAATCCACTTAATTTGACATTTGTAAAAATGTATTGACCAAGTTTTTTTTTTTTAGCATTTGTTCTAGTTTCTGTATGTACTATTAGTCTTTCACTATAAATTCATTGATATATATCATATAATGACATATTAGGCATTAATTACCCTTCAAATAATGGTATGCTTAATAAGTGTAGATTGACATCTGTCATTTGGGAGTATTTCATCATTTACAATATACTTATTTAATTTATTGTAATGCTATTGCACCGGTACATGTATTCATAGTAATTTTTTTTATCAAAATGCAAAATTGGAGTTATGGGAGACAAAATTCAAATTTTCAGTAATGACAATCAACATGCGCGATTCCATCACAGGAATCCGGGAATTTTGTTTTAAATTTTATTATATTATTTGATATAAAAATAATATATAAATAAAAAAAATACCCGGGGGTGGTAACTTAATCTAATTTAATTATGGTTAAGTCAAGAAGTGCAATTCATTTGCACTTATAGTGTACGGTAAATCTATAAATCCATAATTGTGTGGTGGGATGCCAAATTCCATTACTGCATTAGGCTTAAGTGTAATGGAAATCTGAATTACACTTAAGCGTAATATTAATAAGATATTAAATATGAATTACGCCTCCTACATATTTGAAATACGCTTAAGCGTAATTGAGATATAAATGCTTAAAATAATTGGGTTTTCTGATCTTCATACATGTGCATTGAATAAAATGTTGTATAATCTAAAATGGAATCATTGTGAGCGATGCCTGACTATAGACCTAGATCATTTTGAGGAATTATTTTTGAGTCAATTTAATGACATGAGATATGTAAAAGTTTTCCAGTGTGTCAGCTGGACTTTGAAGTGTAGCACTTGGTTAATAATAGACTTACTAGTAATATTAGTTATATATACTCTATTATATTAGTTCATGATTGATCTATCCAGTTTCCAGCCTGTTAAATGGACTTAAGATAATTGGGATGGTAGAACTGCAAGTAAAATTAGTAATGAATAATGGTAATATGGTACTGGTATGCCTATAATATGTCCCTATGGCCGGTTCATAAAATTAAAAACAAAAATTTGGATTTAAGTTCTATAAATGACTTGTCAATGCCATATATTATAATTCAGATACGCATGTAGTTATATATTATAGTACTAAAAAAATACAAACAAATAAAGTTCAGTTGTATACAAATTGACATTGACACTGACAGCGAATTTGGGTGATGCTTTTCATCGTTTTAACTGGACATTAGTAGTAACTTTCCCCAGAAAGTTCAATGTAGTGTAGGTCAATGCGTATTGTTTATGGAAATATCGACAAAATAGGGAACATTTGGTTTAAATGTTGTTTTAAAATGATTTTTGGACGGGAGAAATGAGCAACTCTATATAATTCTATAGTGTATCCATAGACGCATTTCTCGGTTTAACCTACCGACCGCAAGAGGGCGCTGCGGCGGTACGCATTACAATAGAACCAATGGGAAGTGAACCTTCCCGTTATTTAAGTTCCCTGTTCCAACCCCCAAGTCATCTCTCTCTCTCTCTCTCTCTCTCTCTCTCTCTCTCTCACCCCTCTCTCTCTATCTCGATCTCTCTCTCTCTCTCTATCTCTCCCCTCTCTCTCTCTCTCTCTCTCTCTCTCTCTCTCTCTCTCTCTCTCTCTCTCTCTCTCTCTCTCTCTCTCTCTCTCTCTCTCTCTCCGTCATTTAAGGACACTGGCCAATGTGTATTAATTAGTCTGTCGCCGCGTAATAGAGATAAAGGGATTATAAGATAAATGGATTAGGGTGTCTGCACTTTTCGCCCCGGATTCGTGGCTAGGACATCTATCCGGCTGATAATAGCATATTCAATGGTGATATAATGCGAAAATGTCACATAATAGTGATTTAAAGCAATTTTTAAAAAGTGGGTCGGATCCGGATCCGGATCGGGAAAAAAACACGTTTTCGGCCGGATCCGGAATCCGGATTAAAGTTAGTCACACTATCAACACACCTAAATTAAGTAATCTAATAACATTGCACAGAACCCGATAAGAAAAAAGTACGAAAGTTCAGTTGTAATTTTATGCTCATTATATTGTTGTTGTTTTTTTGGTCGGAGCTGCAGCTACATGGAGCATATACAAAGGGGAGATAGTTGCCAAAATTTAATACCAATACTATACTTGTTCTATATGCCATGAAAATAATGATATAGAAACTATTAGTCGTACCATTTTGAATACTGGTCGGGCGGATCATCTGTGATGAAGAGCGTTTGTTGATTATTTCTCATTGACGGGGGTACTATAAAAGGTATCCATACACGGCTGATCCACGGCATTATGTTTGTGCACAATAATCGAAACCACATAGCGATGGCACATTTGAATGCCATATATATGTTCCTAAAGTTGAATTTAAATATAATAATCTTAGAGATATGTATTACATATACATGTGCGTGTTTTTATATCAAAATATAACAAGTGTGTCCACCGATTATCTCACAATGTATGCCTTTCCTGAAATGCCAAATTTGTACTTGGTCTTTGTCAATTGCTGCCTTTTCTTTATTTGACATTTTATCAATTGGCTCCCTGTTCCTCAGCGTACCTTAAAACTCAAATATATCAAGTTTCATGCTTCCCTCAAAATGTGCGCAACATTTTCACATAATTATCCTCCCCACCACAAGTTTTCACAATATCTTCATACATATCTATTGCGGTTGAGTTCTTACCTCCTATGTCTGTCAGCAGCAGGATCAACGACCAGGCAAAGTTGTTCATCTCTCGACTTCAACCTAATTCCAACTTCTTGATATAACGAGCACGTCAAAATGGGATGTGAGCAAGACGAGACACGGAGCAGGTTGACAACAAGT
Organism: Siphonodentalium dalli; assembly: GCA_032622095.1. Classification (NCBI taxonomy): domain Eukaryota; kingdom Metazoa; phylum Mollusca; class Scaphopoda; order Gadilida; family Siphonodentaliidae; genus Siphonodentalium; species Siphonodentalium dalli. The sequence goes on from CP136064.1 coordinate 197,198,277, forward strand.
GAGACAATGGAGCAACTTGTGAGAAAGAAACGCATGTCTGTCTTGGAAGATATTGATTGACAGGTATGAAAGGCGTCACAGTTCTTCATGTTGCTAAAGATCGTGCTTGGTCATTGATTGTTCCACCATTATCGCACCGCAGTTTCAGGTTGGATTAAACTACTGCACGGCCCAATATTTGTCCAAAAACAATGAATTCCCCCCAATAAATTGTTTGAAAATCAAACTACAAGAACATTTTCAACCTACTGTTGGTATGAAATTTCCAACTATTGTTTTGACAGGTATGCAATTTCCAACTGTTGAAAATTTTGACCCAAACCCCCATGTCGCCACGTCTCTGTACACGGGATAGGAACTGCTCCGCGGGAGAGACACCGCTTCCGATCTTTTGTCCAGTTCACTTCCGACGCACTCCAGTTCTCTAGTGACCGCGCTGAATTTCGCAAATGGATTCACCAAGGTAAGATAACATACAGTTTTTGTGTTAAATATAACTCCCATACAACCCCAGCTGTCCATGAGTTTGATATTCCCAATATATAGTGCGCCAACTTGTCAATTTAAGTGTAAACATTTGAGTGTCAAATTTCCATTGGACTCCATGGTAAATTTGAACACAATTTTCTGTGGAAAAAAACGAATACTTCGATACTGACACGACACTGCAAGGTTTTAATAGACCAAAATGTGTTGTCTCACCACCGGACAGTGGATATATGACCTTGGAATCATATGATATTTAGATTTGAAATTGTGACGAAAAAGCTCCAGTTCACCACAGATATTCACTTTCCGAACATAAGACCCAGTTCTTTGCCGATCAACAATGTCCTGTAGATTCATATTTTACACTTCGAGCAGATTCAGGTGCGAGATTCTCCAATATTTTTAACCACCCCTCTAGCCGAAAGAGCTTACATTGATCTCAATTTGAAACAATAGTTTTTGGGTTGTGTAACATCTATGTTTAAAATCAGTGCACGTATCTGTAAAGGCAGCGTGCGATGCAAAAACACGCGTATTGGAAAAACTATGTGAGGGCAAAGATGCATGAGAAGATGGGAAGGGTGGTAGCCGGGAGTTTCCCCATCCAACAGATAAAACCGCTATTAAACGTATAATTAAACACAACAAATGGTTTCATTATGCTGCAAAATAGCTCCAATATAGGCTCCAATACTAAAACATTGTCCACATTGGTAGTACATGTAAATTCATTTGGTTCACTATATATAGCGTGTCTTGAAAGTGCAAATTACATATATGTGGATATATCCCGGAATGGTGTTCCTCATACATACATATGACCTATTGGGATACATGTGGAAAATGTTTGAGATTTTAAATTTAAGTTATGATATTGATTTTGGAGATCCTTGCAACCATTCACAAACGCATTGAGTAGGCTCCATTAAAAGTATGAGGGATTGTGGATTGAACTTTGAACCAAACTCCACTTACACACCTTCAGTGATGTCGCTTACTCAAACCCACCCAAAATGTATTAACTTTGTATGGCGGCGAAGTTGTTGGAGCTAAGATTATCTTTTTCTCCTTTCCTATAAGTTGCAACTTATTCTTGGTTTCAGTTTATACGAATGGAAGGAATGCTCCACGTTTTCGCCCGAAGACTCGATGCATATGATGGACATTTCGTGTGGGAAATATCCGACTGCTAGCCACAACTTGAACTCACAAGCACACCACTGAAACCCACACAGATGACAACTATGACGGTCTCCTGCTTTTACCAATAGTAATATCTATTAACCCAGAAGAACAATTGTATTATGGCGCATAATTGCAGGTTTGGGTATTTTTTACGTGATATCAGCATGGATCGTCCGATTTTGCCTATGATGGTACACCTATAAATGTATACTGATTCATGTCCATACACAGATTTGTATAAGTCTATTTAATTAAAGACAAAATCGGACCACAATACACACATACAGTGTTCGCGCTGCCACCTTGCCAAATTTGCCAATGGCAAAAATAATTCACATTTGGCAAAAAATATTTTCATTTGGCAAAAGTTTTGGCAAGTCACTTTTTAATTCTCAATAAAGTTGAAATATCGGTCAATCAACACCATTCATTTTAGGAAACTATCACAATAGAATTATATTAGTGGTGTTTTTATGGAATCCTATTACGGCTACTTGCTAATGGCGCTTACGGCGCATCGCGCCGAAAGCGACAAAAAGTGCGCCATTAGTAACGCGCCGAAAGCGCCGAAAGCGACAAAATGTGCGCCATTAGCGTTGTTTCGGCGCGCGCCGAAAGCGCCGAAAGCGACAAAACATGCGCCATTAGTGCAATCGGCGCGGTGCGCCATTAGTGCATTCGGCGCGGTGCGCCATTAGCGCGGTGCGCCGAAAGCGACAAAATATGCGCCATTAGCGCATGTACAATTAAGTATGTGATCACCCCAGCAGGGGTGCCGGAAGAGGGGGCAGACCCAAGCTTCAATTGAGGCCAGTCTAGATGCTAGGATTTGTGATTTTCTTGTACAGTTTTCAAAAACATTTCTCACACTGCGTTGAACAACAATGGTCAGGCATTAGCACTAAGGTGCAAGGGGGGATGCAAATGGAATTATGTAAAATTTGTGTTTTGTCTGATTCTGATTCAAGGAGGTGCAGTTGGAATTTCCCAAGGTGGACACCCCCAACGGAGACCCTCTAGCCACATCCCTGTGACCGTCTGATCGGAATGAGTACCTTTAACTACCCACAAAGGAGGGACCAGGACCACACGGCCACAATAATTTTAAATCTGAATAATGACAAATTATAGCATTTGGATGTCTATCTACAGCAAAATTCAGCCCCTCCCTTTTAAAATTGATACATAGGCCTATACATTGTACATATGGCCATGCCCGATCTGTGCAGGGGCGCCGGAAGCATCCAAGGGCAAGGGGGCAGAGCCTACAAAAAGGGCACTTTTCTGCAAAAAAAAAGGGCATTTTCTCCGCAAAATCGGAAAAATAACCATAAATTCATTGTGGCAAAAATCCCTATTTTAAAGGTATTTGTCGGTTTTTATGGCCGTTTTGTGACAAAATTGACAAAAAAATTATATTCCTTGTGAAATTTGTGGTATTTGGACAAAAAAAGGCACATTTTACTGTAAAAACGTGAGATTAAACACACAAAAAGCATTTTCTTTCTCCAGAAAAAGGGCAAGTCCTGCCCCGCTCGCCCCCTTGGTCAAGGGCAGGGTCAGCTGCCCCATCTGCCCCCTCTTCCGGCACCCCTGCTGGGGTGATCACATACTTAATTGTATATGCGCTAATGGCGCATATTTTGTCGCTTTCGGCGCACCGCGCTAATGGCGCACCGCGCCGAATGCACTAATGGCGCACCGCGCCGATTGCACTAATGGCGCATATTTTGTCGCTTTCGGCGCAGCGCCGAAAGCGACAAAAAATGCGCCGTAATGGCGCATGTTTTGTCGCTTTCGGCGCTTTCGGAGCGCGCCGAAACAACGCTAATGGCGCACATTTTGTCGCTTTCGGCGCTTTCGGCGCATCGCGCCAAAAGCGACAAAAAGTGCGCCGAAAGCGCCATTAGCAAGTGGCCGTAATAGGATTCCATATATGTTTTATATGGTTTCGGAAAAGTTAACTCCTCCATTAAGATGAAGTTAATCTGGTAACATTATTATCGATGGGTGGATGGATTACCAGTATTGAGTGTGGTGGTGGTGTTTACATAGCTAATCCTCTTGTGATGTTCCTTTGTGGTGAAGCAATTCTTCTACCATTTTATTGTAGAGATGCGAGTATAATTATTAACTAACTGCTTTCCTATCAATACTAAACGTTGTTCAAACCGCGAGTGTCGAAACATAAAACTCAAACAAGGTTGAAGAAAATGATACTATCAGGGATAACATTTGGCAAATTCTGATAGAATTTGGCAAAAAATACCCTGCACAAATATATTGTGAAGTTTCTTCTATACATTATATGTTTGTTCCACACACAATAGAAAAGCATTATTTGAATTATAAGTTTACCGTTAACATTTCATTACAAATTATGCAAAAAATATGTACATATAGAATTGCCTCACGAAACCAGTGCGTTTGTCGAGTAAAATTGTATAGAGCTTTGTTGAATAGCAAACCAGTTTGGATTGCATTACCATTGCCCAAATTGACAGCCATTTTCAGCCATAAAGACTGCCTTTTTAGAAGGCGGTTTTCGATGTAGTGAACTGGAGCGTATCATGTTTAGGTTTTAGTGAACTGGAGCTTTTGTTTTAGTGAATTGGAGCGAATACCATGTCTTTATCAGTCGATCAATGTCAACAGTGGGCAATGTTTTATATAAAACCGTATATATACAAAAGGTAATTTTTGTGTGTGTTTTAATGAACTCCTTGTAAACGTTCGACTACACCATGTAAACTGCCTTACACTTAAAGATACGGGTGGCGTTGGCGGTGGGCATGCTGTTAAAATATTCACCTCTGTCAAAAACCGCCATAAACAGACAGAATACTAAAATATAGACAGACTTTGTTCTTATACCAATCAGAAATATGGCATAAACAGTATGTTATTGTCAAATGTTTTCCTTTGTTATGTAAACAAAAGCAAAAAACGTTACAGAACCTGGCTTTTGTTTAGTTCCCGATATGGTAAACATAAAGAGCGTTATTTGTTACTGTTTTTCTGATATGGAAATAATAAAGAGCGTTTATATCATGTGTGTGTGTGTGATTAACGAATATAATTGAGCTGCGTTATGTAAACAGAAGCAAAAACTTCTGTAACACGAGCAGGCTCTTGTTTACGTACACCATCGTACGTCTTGACGACAATATATTATTTACGCGCTGATTATCTTTGGCATACTTGTATGAACAAAACTATATATATTTTAATATTCCTTCTGTTGATGGCGATTTGAACAAATATCAATATTTCTGCAACGAACGCCGTCCGTGCCTTTAATTATGTCTATTGGAGCTGGGACAAAAATAGACCTGGTCCCAGCTGGGAGTGAGCATTGAAATATAGATTAACATAGATTATAGACCACCAATGACAAACCCATGTCAGCATAATATAATTCATAAATCGGTCGTAATATACAGTCTTTGTTTCAACAAATAAAACTTTTGATTTAGCCCTCAAGCTAGTGCCAAAATTTAATGTGTTAAAATGTGGTTATATGGAGTGCCATGTTGTTCTAAACACCGAAATCGGTAATGTCCATGCGTGAACAGGTGTGTGGTGGTGTCTCCCCAATTGATAAAATACCACTAATATTTGGATATTCGGACACTCCAAGAGCATACCGTTTTAACTGTCAGACTTTAAACTAGTAGAATTTGTATCTTTCCGACTGAAAGCTTTTGGTCTAAATGTGTATGTTTTCGATGGGAATCATGAAATTGTCTCGCTCTTTATATATGGTCCCTGTTGAAAATTTCAAATCAATGGCGACAATCAAATTCGAAACGGCAGTCGGACATTTTGGGGTTGACTATACTTGAAAAACTGGAACCCTAATCTTCTACTATATATTTTGAGACTTCCGTATATATATATATATGTGTGTGTGGGTACTTCATAGAATCTAAAACGGCTGCGCGGATCGAGCTCAAATTTCGTATATAAGGGTAAAAACCCACGCGGATCGTCCACGTCGCATTTTGGACAAGCTCTGAGCACTCATTCTCCACTCCCAATCATCAAAACACCGCAAGCGGCACTTCGGGGGTTAAGGCATCAACGATCTTGAGACTTCCGTATATATATGTGTGTGTGTGTGGGGGGGGGGGGGTACTTCATAGAATCTAAAACGGCTGCGCGGATCGAGCTCAAATTTCGTATATAGGGTAAAAACCCACGGGGATCGTCCACGTCGCATTTTGGACAAGCTCTGAGCACTCATTCTCCACTCCCAATCATCAAAATCACCGCAAGCGGCACTTCGGGGGTTAAGGCATCAACGATCTTTATATCGACCATATTTGGAGTTGTTAACCGACTAACGCTCTTTATTGCCATCGACGTTGCTAAACGGTTACCCGGGGTAAAAACACACGGGAATGGTCGTCGTGTCGTTTTGGAGAAGCTCCGATCACCCGTTCTCCACTCTCAGTCACAAAAACGGCACTGTTGTGTTAATCGCGTTGATAGTTAAAGAGCGTTTGTATCCGCAGTGTCGTTGATAAATGAGCGTGACTGTATCCAGACATGAGCGTGTTGTGTGATTCTTACGTACTTAGGGCTTCCTAGGAACGGGGGAGATTTTCATCGGGTCAGTTCTTCCGCCCGAGGTGATCTTCACGTTGAAACGTGTAACCACAAATGATATATATGTGTGTGTCCTTTATAGACTCGAACCGATTGAGCTCAACCTTGCTATCTACGGGAAGTGTCATGGACGGGTTAAATTGTGACCCCGACCTGACCTTGACCTTGAAAATGATAAATTCAAGGTCAAATCGGGTAAAATTGTAAAAAAAAAAACATTAATTAAAAAATTTAAAAGGCACAATTAACTCGTTGAAAAACAAAAAATTTAATTAAAAAAATTAATTAAAAAAGCCAGTAAATTAAAAAGGCACAACTAACTCATTGAAAAAAAAAATTGTGAAATTAAAAAATTAATTAAAAAAATTAATTAAACAAATTAAAAAATTGTCATGTTTCTGACGATTGCCGCCAATGGCGGGCTAACCTGCTAGTGGTATATAAATGAAGACACCAGAATAAGGATGCAATTTGAATTCCTTCAATGTCAAAGGGAGTTTATGTTTAATTTGTTTGGGGCTGCCCAGTCGAAAAATGGGGACCCAAAGGAGTGGTGTAAATTGAGAAACCAGTGTGTGCAATAGGAATTTCTGCAGCGGACACCCCACTCAGGACCCGTTCGCCACGCCCCGTGTCACTGCCTGGCACAGAAATGCATATGCAAAGTCGTTTTCCTTATAAGCTCACGTCCTCTTTATTTATAAAATTTCTCAAATCACATGATCTGCAAAAATATATATATTTGTGGAAAGAGTTATGTCATTGCTTGTTCATAATATAGATATATGTAAGTTATATGTCAACATTTGAACAAGGAATGACAGAATTTTTTCCCCTAATATATTATTTTGAAGATCGTGCGATTTGAGAAATACCGGTAGTCCTATTAGGTGAAAATGTCTTAACTTGCATTCTAATCTTCTGTTAACTGGTATTCAATATAACACACCGAATATTGAGTGATATTCCATATTTCACGGGGAGGGTCAATCTCAAACCATCAAACGGGCCAGGGTCGCCAGAATCAATGAAGCAGAGGAAACAAATGACCCCCTGGCCTCAGCCTAGGGGCGTGCGAGAGGTGACACAGGTCATTTAATTGAATATATTTAACACCATATGTAGGTGATCACAATCGTGTCTGTAAAATTTAAAAATGATCCGGCCATAAATACGGGTTGTTGTGTGTGCCGATGGATTCAAATTTGAAATCCAAGATGGCTGCTGGCGGCCCTTGTTTTCATCTAATTTCAGAAAAAATCGATAGCTCCCATCTATAGGTCAGCCTGAAGCTGCATATGAGGTTCGGTGAAGATTGGATGAGGGCGTGCCGAAGGAAATTGTCGACGCACACACGACGGACAACCGATGGCAATAGCCCAAACTTTAATTTGTAGAGTTGAACTAAAAAGTAACCAAACATTGTGTTTGAAGTAAATAAACATGAAGTTATAGAAAACATATGTCAATATATAATTATATTTCATCTCAATGGATGAGTTTTGACAATTTTGGTCAATAATTAAGTTTTTCAAAATAAGTCCAATCAATGGATTCATTTCGGACCTTAACGTCTGAATAGAGGAGAGATATTGAATTAAACCAGACTTCGAACCTAGTAGGTAATATAAAAGTCCGAAACGAGGTGTAACATATAATGACTTCTTTTTCTGGAATAAATTAACAACCTATAGAAAAGAATACGTGTGCCAAAGACACAAGCAATAATACAACTATATACTTCCGACATAACAGATACCTTGATCGTGTATTTATTTGAGTTTGATACTGTCCAATAAAGAGAAAAATTATGAAAAAGAGATATCACATCCAGCAAATCTTTATCAAGAGGCGCAAATGAAAACCAATTATTATTAACTGAACTGTAATCCAACCCAACAATCTAACCCAACTTCTGAATTTTACCCAACCATTAACCCAACTTTGGATAACCCAACAATTTTAACTAAACTTTATTTTGGATGTATATGGTTGATTGCCATCACATATAGCCCCCCCCCCCAACCAAGTGACCCATCGGGAGACTTTTAAAGGCACCGATGGCCTTTATAATGTTAAGGTTATAATTTAGAAATAAAAGTTACCAAATTATGAAAATGTCCTCAAGAATATACTAAAATATAGTCATGCAGCTGATAGTATAATAATAGTATAAATGCGATATTATCCACAAAAAAACACTTTGTGTGATCGTTTGTTTATATACATCACGTACAGAGTGTACGATAAGCAAAACGCTCAACACCGTGGCGATATTTCTTGAGACTGGTTCACGGTGAACCATTCTACACCGAAATATTGAGTGGCGAAGATTAGCGAGGGCTATACCGGTGGTAATTCTAACCAAAGTTTCCGTAGTGGGGTCTCCCCGTTGTTGAGTGTTTTGCTTATCACTCACGCTTTGCGTACTGTTTGTTTACATAACACAGCGTACGAACTACAATAACATGATATTAACACGATATTTATGATTGGTATAAGAACACAATATGTCTATATTTTAATATTCTTTCTGAATATGGCGGTTTTAATGGATATGTATATTTTAACAGCAATACCCACTGCCAACGCTTATCGTATCTTTAAAGGCACGGATGGCCTTCCATCGTTATATATTATAATTAATAGAGTTACAAATAAATGAAAAGTTCGTCGAGAATATAATAATAGTGTAGTATAATGATAGTATGAATGCGATATTATCCATAAAACACGCTTTGTGTGAGCCGAGCGTTTTATTATTATACAGCACGCAAATTGTGTGCGATAAGCAAAACACGCAACACAGTGACGATTTTTAGGAGTGACCCATTCAACACCGGAATCTTGGAGTGGCGATGATTGGCGAGCGCTATATCGGTTTGTTGTAAACAACATGGTGGAAATTTTAACCAAAGTTCACTTACTGTTGTCTCCCGGTATTGAGTGTTTTGCGTATCGCACACTCTTTGCTCACTGAACTGTATAATAACACGGCGTACGATCTTGACAATAACATGTTATGTATGCGATGTTTGGATAACTATGAAATATGTCTATATTTGTCCCCCGAAAAAAATATTCCGGGGGACTATTAAAATAGCCGGTGTCCGTCCGTGTGTCCGTCCGCCCGCCTAAGCGTGCGTGCGTCCGGAAATGGTTTCCGGATGATAACTTTAGTTTCGGTTATTTGATCAAAAGCAAATTTCATAGGTGAGTTTATCAGACCAAAATACAGGTCAAGTTCGAATATGGGTTGGCTCCGCCCATTTTTGCGAGAGTTATTGCTCTTTTTTTACTTAGAATCTTGTAATGTTCTGGTTTCCGGATGATAACTTCAGTTTGTGTTATCATATCTGAAACAAATTTGGTATTTGAGTTTATCAGTCCAATGTACAGGTCAAGTTCGAATATGGGTATGTTCCGCCCATTTTTGCGAGAGTTGTTGCCCTTTTTCGACTTGTTTTACTTAGAAAATTTCTCACTTTTTCGGTTTCCGGATGATATCTCAAGTTTGGATCCTTTAATTGCAAATACCGTTTTTATGTGGATCAGTCATATCACGATACAGGTCAAGTTCGAATTTGAGTTTGAACCGATGATTTTTCTCAGAGTTATGGGCTTTTCGACTTAGAAAATTCAATTTTCTTCATTTTGTGCCAATTTGAGGTTATATTTTGACTTTAAGAGTTTTTTTAAGATTTGGTTATTTGTATGCATGTCAGTAATGAGACAATGCACAAGTGTCTTATCCGTATAGTATACTTCTACAAAGCCTCCGCTCCAAATGAAGCCACCGGTTCGGGGGACACTGTGGCCGAGCGGCCTTTTATTTAATATTCTTTCGGTGTATGGCGGTTTTAACGTAGGCTTATGTGACAATTTTAACAGTAATACTTATCGCGAAGGTATATTATTATCTTTAATATGCTTGACTTGAGTTATTAACTTTCTCGACTCGAATCAAATAGTTTTTACCCCCGAAGCCAAAGCAATAGTAATTTAGGAGCGTCAGTTCGGATTATGCATCTTTAACTAACACTATATAGCTGATGTGACCGACTTCGTCCGGGCTATTTAGGGATTTCTTTGTGATCGCCTCCGTCTGGGTAGAGTTCGATCGGTCCAGAAACATGCCTATATGAGCGAGGTCGAGGCCAAGCACACGGTCGCATGTGAAATTGGACCCGCCCATATTGTTCCCGGGATCAAAGTAGGGCTACATACAAAATTTGAGTTGGATCGGTCGAGGTCCGGAAACATGCCTATATGAGCGTATATGAGCCAGGTGACAGGTCAAGGCAAGGACACGGTCGCATGTGAATTGGACCCGCCATATTGTTCGCTGCATGGAAACAATATACATACCAAATTTGAGTCGGATCGGTCGAGGTCCAGAAACATACCTATGAGCGAGGTCAAGGTCAAGGACACGGTTTTCGAGTCTATAACACACATACATACATATATACACACACACACACATACATACATATATATATAAATATATATATACACACACAAGTTCCAAAATATATAATAGACTAGAAGGTGACCCGACTTCGTCCGGGCTATTCAAAATCCAAATTTCAAGTCGATAGCTCCACCCGTTTCCGAGATCTGGTCTGCGCATGCGCGAAGCTGGCGTCGCACGGGCTCGGCGACCCGATAAAATTCGTATCCGGGGCAAGGTACATTCACATACCAAATTTCAAGTCGATAGCTCTACCCGTTTCCGAGATCTCGTCTGCGCATGCGCGAAGCGGGCGCCGCACGGGCTCGCCAATACGACAACGTCCACCGCCTGGTCAAACTACACACACGTACCAAGTTTGGTCCCGATCGGTCGAGAATCGTAGATTTGTATAAATGACAAACATACAGACAGACAAACAAACAGACAGAGGTCTTCAAAATATATATGAGATTATGCATAAGCTTTAAGACTATATAAAAAAAAGAGTAAAAAAAAAGAAATAGAGGGGGGATTTGAGTTGCGAAAAAAATGTGCTTCTGTGACGCCTTTACGACCCATCCACCCGTCATACGTGCCCCAGAAAAAACTTTGGGACCCCCCCCCCCCCCCCCTCCGGTAACAATTTGTTACATTTCACAAATGTTATTATGCCAAAATATATATCGTTTCATCTAAAACGTTAGAAAGATAAGTAACTGCGTATATGGTTCTATAGTTGTATACTATCTGCGTGCACTCTCAGTAAACACAAATAGAATGAATGTATCGATAACATGGATAAAAGAATCGGATATTGTAGGATGGCAAACATGCAACGAGAAAGAAAAGACACGACGATGGTGGTTGCAAAACGCGGACATCGATGCCATGCAAGGAATTGTAACTCTATTTTCCTTGTAATTTTATTCAGTTCTTTGGTTAGTGGAGTTGTACTTCCTGTTAACTTGTCTCGCCTGAGTTCGCCGCTAATATTGCACAACGTCCGTCTATTTGTGTGCTCTCTAAGGATGAATCGCGTATATTTTGATTCGTGTGTCGAAATTGTAGTATATTGTACGCGTTTGTGCTTCTGAATTAATGACATTATGTCCGCGGTCGCGCAAAGTAATGTGCGAAATTCAAAACGGGAGCACGACAATACCTCGTGTTCCGCCAGTGAGGACAAACGGCCAAAGTTGGATTTCGAAGCAACAACCAACAGGAACGAATCAGTTGACATTCTTGTCCAATCGAGTGATGGGTCTAAACCTTGTGATAGTTCCAGCAGAGATGCGACGGGTTCTTTGACTACTTCAGGGCATCTGTCTTGGCGAGAAATTCGGGCAGAAAGCTTACATTGTTCATATAGTGTTCTTTATTCAACGGAAGAAGCCAACGAATTGTTCGGAGAGTGTGAGAAATCGATTACATATAACGATGGTCAACTGTCGATGATCAAGATATTCGGCAAATGGCATAATATTCCACGAAAACAGGTAGGTGCTATCTAATTTCGTTCAATAAATGTATGTCTTTCTGATGCATACTGAATATTTGATCGACCTATATTATATCCCCGGAATCTGCCGTAATATACCACTAAACGTGCCATTACGACAGGGCGCCGAAAGCAACTAATGGCAAGGGGACCCTTAGGGTGTCACAACTTACAGAAAAAAGCACGATTTCAGTCTGAGGTATTGGCATAAATGCCATGCCAAAATTTTAATTAAATCTTCAAGCTCATATTTAATATACAATGTAATAAGCTGCTGGAATGGGTATATTTATCTCTTTAAAATGGGACAAAGCAACAGTGCTGTTGTAGCTGATATCTGATTTATTGTCTGCATTCCATGAAAAAAATGGCACAAAAATGCCCCCCCCCCCACCCCAATTACAGCTTGATTTAATTCAAGACATGCCATAGTTATCTTCAATCAGACTTAAAATGTTGCATCTATTATCACCCCTGATTAAGTGGTCCTGATAATTTGCGATGATGCTGGTGGTCCTGCTTATTTGCTATGATGCTGGTAGGGCAAAATGATGCTGTTAAGACAAAGTATTATTTTTTCTTCTAAAGTGTTCATTGTCAGGTCTTTTGGCTAATCTGTTCGAAACGAGGAAAATGCATTATGTGTATAAAACAGTAAAACAGTAAAACATTTATTTTGTAAAAATATTTTACTAATGGCTGTATTGATTGTTGCAAACCGACCATTATCAAGATGGCAACTCCTGTCGTTTGCAGCCATTATTAAGATATTTGTAAATTATGTTCTTGAATGTTTCATACAAGCCTGAGAATAAGGTGCCTATCATTTGCAGACTGAGGTCCCCAGATGGAGAATTTAATGACACTATGCCGCACATCAATCTAGCATCACCAAATTCACCCTCTGGGGGCCTCATCTGCTGTGGGAGACATAGACTCAGATTGAAGTTCCCAAATGGTGAATATTGTGTTGTACACCCATTGGGAACCTCGATGATGCAATGTGTCGTCTGCCAATTTGGGGATATCGAGAAGAAGTTTCTATAGAAATTTGATAATAAAGAAATTTTCCAGAGAAGATGAGGCCTAAGCAGAATGAGGTCCGCAGTGGGTGAATTTAGTGATGCTAGCCTGCTATGCAGGATAGCATCACTAAATTCACCCTCTGGGGATCTCATTCTGCAAATGACAGGCACCTTATTCTCAGGCCTGGTCTCATACAAACACTGGCCGTTTTTCCTCATATCACACTAATTATCCAAAACACTGCGAAAAAGACAACTTTAGAAAATTAAACAGTACTTTTTCTTAACAGCATCAATATGACTCACCAGCATCATAGCAATTCAGCAGGACCCACCAACGTCATAGGAATTCAGCAGGACCCATCAACATCATAGCAAATTAGCAGGACCACATAACCATGGCGATAATATCACTGCCCCATGGTGCACTATAATCTACTTAAAGGGACACAAGGCATTTGAAGTGGTTTCATTCGAAATAACATAAAAGGCTGTAAAACAACTTATCATTAGTCAACAAGCACATGTAATAATAGATTGACTTTGTTCTTACTTTCCTTATTAAAAACTCTCCTATAATGAGATTTCACATTAAATCCATTGTTATGTAAACATTACTGTTACAGTGGACTTCCGATCAAAGTCCAATTAATTCAATAACATACCAAAGTTTAATCAAACCTTGACAATCAACATTGGAAAAAGTGATTCTGAAAATAATATTCAGACAATAATATTCGAACTTACTTACAGTTAGTGATGTTTGTTGACAAATCACTCTAACAGTTTTGTTTACATAACATTGGTTTCAACACGAGAAATTTTTTAATTGGAGAACTATCAATAATGAATATCAGAACAAAGTTTATCTATTATTCACAGTGGGTGGCTTCAGTCCCTTTAAATCCATATTCTATCCATGTGTATTGTGTTAATAAACTTTCGTCATTTATATTCGACATACTATGGTTCTCCAGATAATTGCAGGTGGCATTTGGAGATGACGGCTTGAAATACACGTTCTCCAACAATACAGTCCCTTCCCGACCATGGTGTCCAGTGGTTCTCCGCATAAAGCAACGGGTGGAGGAATATACTGGGTACCACTTCAATTTCGTCCTAGTCAACAGGTATACATTCAAATGCTCGCGTATTTCCTAACTACTTTTGTTGCCATATACATTTCGCCCTAGTCAACGGGTATACATCACATATAAACCAAATGTCCTGGCAAACATTAATCATAGCGCTGAAAGAACCTAAATATTAGACATAATTGTTGGCCTTCCAATGGTAGTTTAAAGCCTTATCTGTTCGGCAGTATTTTGTTACAACAACTGAGAAGTATCATGAAGTTGGGTGAGGTGGAGGGGGCTCACTGGACTAAATTTTTGTTGAAATGTTGAAATGTTTCTATTTTAATTTCCCAACCACCAATGAAGTGTCTGGTTTTTAGACAGAGATTTGAAAATTTCAAATTATATTTTTAGACTAACAAGACTTCAGTCTGTCAAAATTGAAAACAACAATTCTGACAATATGTGGGTGTGTTTGGTTGAAATTCTCCAGGAGTTGGAAATTTTGAGGTACCAATCAGGTAACACAATAATTCTGAACCGAAAGTTGTGATAATGTGTTTTTCATAAATGTTTGATGCCTCGCTAGAACTTTGAGAAGTGGAATTTTGCACAGTTCACATTTGTACAGATCCATATTAAATATAAATACATATGACAATCTACCATCTCTGGGCTGGATACATTGTCCAGATATAATTAAATGAATCACTGGTACACTATTTTCTGACAGATACGAAAATGGTCGCGACCATATTGGTGAACACAGAGATGATGAAGCAGATCTCGAGCAGGGATATCCCATTGCATCACTGTCACTGGGACAAGAGAGGGATTTTGTCTTCAAACATTCAGAATCACGTGGTAAGAGCGCAACAAGGAACATTGACAACATCACTGTACTATTACAACATGGTAGCCTTCTGCTTATGAAGTACCCAACAAACACATACTGGTATCATTCCATACCAGTCAGGAAGAAACAGAATGGATGCAGGATCAACATGACATTTAGGAGAATGGTGGTGAAAAAGAACTAATGCTAGACAATTAGTATTATAAACATATACAGTAATGCCCTAAATAATCGATTCCTTAACCACAGCAGAATTATGGGTAATTGTTCAGGATTTAGTCGGAAATATAGCAACAAGCCATATTTCCAACTAAATCCTGAAAAATTACCCATAATTCTGCTGTGGTTAAGGAGTTGATTATTTAGGGCATTACTGTACATGTACACATGTATAACACACCAGCATGGCATTGTGTTTTGGTTGTAAGAGTTTGAGGACATAAAGTCCATACTTAATATTTTCTTTTCATTATTGTCTCATGTACACGATTTCTGTTTGCCAAAAATTTTTTGGCCTATCAGTGGATTTTCCCTTCACATCAATATCTACAAGCCAAATTCAATAGCCGATCATTTGTTCGGATTTCAAATAAAAGTGCTAAAATATCATGATTTGACTGAACTGCTTGTGTAAAGGCACATGTACCCCTGATGTTTGGTGTGTTCTTCAACCCCGGATGTTTCATGCTGTTCTGGGTGTCCGATGGTAATTTTAACGGTTGTCTCTAACCACCACGAACAAGGAATATAAACGTTAATATGGGGTGGAAATGAAATTTTGATATATCTCTCAGTGGAATATAAAATCTTGTGCATGGTCCTCAGATTTGTGTATCTACTAGTTATCACCTATTGCGACTGGTGTACGGACCAAGCAGACATCACACACTAACACTTTTCTTGAAAGACCACACACAAGATTATATATATTTGCGCAAAAACAGTAATAATATCACAATTTTACAATTATTTTGTTGCCAAATTCTTATTTCAATTATGATATGTTTTAAAATTTAATTTTCAACACATATTTACATTTTTAGTCCTTGTACATGGTTGTGTGCAGTATTTTTAGATGCCGATTTTATCATTATAACATACCATTGTTGCAAGAGAATGTGAGGACTATCAACATGGCAAAATCTAGCCAGAGGTTACTGGAGATTCAGCTTACACAAGTAAACAGAAATCTCCTCATCCAGACAAATGCAGTAATGCCTTAAATAATCAACTCCTTAACCACAGAAGAATTATGGGTAATTTTTCAGGATTTAGTCGGAAATATGGCTTGTTGCCATTCATCAGAAAGCTCCCACTGAGAGCTTTCCAATGAATGGCAACAAGTCATATTTCCGACTAATCCTGAAAAATTACCCATAATTCTGCTGTGGTTAAGGAGTCGATTATTTAGGGCATTACTGTAGGAAATAAGAAACATGCAGAAGCTTTTCACTAATAAGTTTTTATCAATCTCAGAATATTAGTAAATCATATTCTTATAAAAATATAAATAATAGAAAATCACATTTCTTGATTATCATAAATCAAGGGATGGATAATGGATATTGAACACACAAAAGCACAGTGCATTGCAATACAACTTAAACCTTTAAACATCGAAGTTCCTCATTATTTAAGGTGGTATAGAGTCTTAATATATCATCATTGATAGCCAAGGCAAAAATGGCACTATCTACATGTATTCAAACTAAAAGATCCATTGACAAGACGACTTAATGGTGCAACAATTGGTTTATTTCCAGATATTGTTTGAGCAATGTCATCTACTTTTTACTAAATGGCACTTCTGGTAAAAAACAATATTTCTTGACAAAAACGAATCCATTTTAAATGTAGATCACAGTAATAAATAACGTTCAGTTTCATTTTGAATTCCTAAAGTCATTGTAGTTCGGAAAATATATTCAAATCACTGGTATCAAATCTCTCGAATTTCCAGCTGTGAGGACCAAGCCTTGAAATAGTGTGTCTGTCATTTGCAGAATGAGGTCCCCAGAGGGTGAATTTAGTGATGCTACCCCACATAGCGGGCTAGCATCACCAAATTCACCCTCTGGGGACCTCATTCTGCTTACACCTCAGCAGAATGAGGTTCCCAGAGGGTGAATTTGGTGATGCTAGCCCACTATGCGGGGTAGCATCACTAAATTCACCCTCTGGGGACCTCATTCTGCAAATGACAGACACCCTATTTCAAGGCTTGGTGAGGACCTGCAAATGGTCTATTATTGATTTAGCGGAAAATGCAGGCATTACCTGTCAGGTAACATAAGCAGATGACAAATATTGAGATAATAAGTTCAACAAACAACCTCGTTTATTGAACTTATTATCTGAACATTTGCTAAGGGATAGTTTGCTCATGAGTATTGAGAATAGAAACTTTAAACTTGTTGCACAATTTCTCTCTATTGTTACACGTCGTAGATGTGGAGATCTGTATCACTCCAATAAGTATTTTGTCTATCAACCTATTTTGATCCCGGAAAATGAAAAAGTTAATAAATACTGGGTTTATTTTGAGATATCAAGATTGTATGCCGCTTTAAGATTCTTCAGTATTGGCGACAAACTGCAAGGCAGAGTTCAGCCCCCTTGCTATGCTGGTCTACTCATCAATGATTACAGTAATGCCCTAAATAATCGACTCCTTAACCATAGCAGAATTATGGGTAACTTTTCAGGATTTAGTCGGAAATATGGCTTGTTGCCATTCATCGGAAAGCTCTCACTGAGAGCTTTCCAAATGGCAACAAGCCATATTTCCAACTAAATCCTGAAAAGTTACCCATAATTATGCTGTGGTTAAGCAGTCGATTATTTAGGGCATTATTGTATTTAGTATAGAAAGGGTTAAGAAATATTCAGCTGATTCGTATTCAAACTAAATGTGACATCACTTCTGTGTGCTGCTCTTTCTATGTCTATGCTCCAATCTATAGTTAGAATCACTACATGCTGATTATTCATTTTGCAGGATAAAGCTATCCTCAGACATCTTTGGCAAGAGTAATGATGGGTGTCTGTTTAACAGGTTCAGACATGTCATATACACTCTGACATCATAATTTTGATTCTTTTGGTGCAGGTCCTTCCCACTTCTCTCCTGAAAAAGAACCAATCATTAGGACTTCAGAAGAATAACACATCAGATTGTCTTAAGCAAGTCTGAGTATAGTGTGCCTGTCATTTGCAGAATGAGGTCCCCAGAGGGTGAATTGAGTGAATCTATCCCGCATAGCGGGCTAGCATCACCAAATTCACCCTCTGGGGACCTCATTTTGCATGGCCTCATTTGCTATTGGAGACATAGACTCAGATTGAAGTTTCCAAATGGTGAATATTGTGATGTACACCCATTGGGAACCTTGATTATGGAATGTGTCATCTGCCAATTTGGGGATATAGAGAAACTAAACTAAAAAAGAACTAGAATCTTTTTGAAGAAGTTTCTACAGAAATATTATAATAAAGAAACTTTCCAGAGAAGACGAGGCCTAAGCAGAATGAGTTCTAAGCAACTAAGCAAAATGTAAAACCCAAGATGAATATTGTTCAAATTCGATGGCTCCCAACTAAGAGTGATCCTGAACATTCCTGTAAATTCTTAAAACATTTCTCCAATAAATATTGGCTGCAGAGTGTGCCGATGGGATTCAAATGTGAAACCAAGATGGCCAATAGCGGCCATGTTTTTTTTATATATTATGGCTCCCATCTAGTGGTCACCGCAAAGATCAATTTGAAGTATTTAATGACAATCGGATGAGGGATGGCATAGGATTTAGTAATGCAAAGAGTAAGATCCAAGATGGCCATTTGTGACCAAGTTTTTAACTAAATTCAGAACATTTTTATTGCTCGAATTTAGTGGTCATCCAGAAGATCCATATGAAGTTTGGTGACATTTGGATGAGGTATGTGGTATGTGTGCCATAGAATGTAATCATGTAAAGAATAAAATCCAAAATGGCTATATATGGCTATATTTTTCAATGAAAACCATTCAAATTCTGTAGCTCCCATCTAGATGTGATCCCAAACATGTCTATTAATTTTCAAAACAATTCAGATAAATGTGGGCTGCATGGCATGCTGGTGGATTCAAATTTGTAATCAAAGATGACTGCTGGTGGCCATGTTTTTTTTTTACGAATTTCTGAAAAAATCGATAGCTCCCATCTAAAGATCACTCACAACAAACTTGGCCCAAATATCTGTATGATGGTTGGTGATGATCGGGTGAGGGATAATCCTGTAGGGTGTGCCTGTTAGTATACAGGCGCTATGCCAATTGGAGGAATGTAGCATTCTACTAACATCGCCAAAAATCTCAAGCAAATCGGCCGTACAACTCCATAGAAAACATCGTCCACAACTATGCTCAATTGAAAATATTTACTTCTCGATTCGGGACGCCACTATTGGCAATAAACAAACAAAACAATTTCGCCATCGACAGTGACTGCATTTAATTAATATATAAGAATGCTGTCAATGTGGATACAACATTTGTAAAATTAACTACTTTGAGCAAGATTATTCTCCATTCTGCATTTGATCACCCTAATGGAGTGTTTCACATCACTTTAAAATAAACTGCACAAAATCATGTTAAATGTCCTTTTCTGGTACATGAAATCTCGGGGTATGTTCTATAGAGTTACTAGGAACAGCACCAAGCCTGCAAATAGTGTGTCTGTCATTTGCAGAATGAGGTCCCCGGAGGGTGAATTTAGTGACGCTATCCCGCACAGTGGGCCAGCATCACCAAATTCACTTCTGGGGACCTCATTCTGCTTCGGCCTCAACTGCGATGTGAGACCTAGGATCAGATTTGAAGTTCCCAGTTGAAGCTGATGATGTTCACCCATTAGTTACCTCGATTATGCATTTTATCCTTTGAAAATTATGGGATATAAAAACTGAAGAGAAAAAGTATATAAAACAATGTTAATCTGAGACTATAGATACTTCCCAGAAGATGAGGCCTAAGCAGAATGAGGTCCCCAGAAGGTGCCCGATCAACTTTCTGTTAATCGATGATGACTATCTTCTTTGAACAATTTGTGCTTGGAATCGATTACATGACTCCTGGCTGTACGATTTGTTTATCTGTTAGTGGGCAATGCTAGTGAATCGAAAACCAATCAGAATGCATGCTTTGTGACAAACATACAACTTGAATTACAATGATGATTATTATGTTCTTTAAAATGGATATGGTAATACAGCTGTCTTTAAAGACATAATATGGACTTGTTTGGTTGTGTGAAACTGATAAGTTAGTATACAGTAATTCAGGTGCTATGCTAACTGAAGGAAGGCAGCATTCTACTAACATCGTCGAAAATCTCAAGCAAATTGACCGTACCAGTCCATAGAAAACAATGTGTGAACTATGCTCAATTGTAAATATTGACTTCTTGATTCGGGACTCAACTATTGGAGATAAACAAACAATTTTGCCATCGAGAGTCATTGCATTTAAAAGGACGGGTGGCCTTAGTTGTAGGTTATAATTTAGAAATAACATTATCAAATTATGATAATTTTCTCAAGAAAATACGAATAGTATAGCATAATGATGATATGAATGCGATATTATTCACAAAACACATTTTGTGTCCGAGAAAATACAGGTTGACTGTTGTTTAGTTTCTCGCAAAAAGCGCAGTGGATTGTATATAGATGAGTCACGATATTTCGCCATTTCCTTATTTAGATTCGCGCACTTTACATCGGTTGTAAAACTACTAATTTGGTGCGCTTACAACTTACAGCTCACAATATGATTCATTGTAATATTCCTTATTTAGATTCCGCGCATTACGTCGGTTGTAAAACTCCTAATTTGGTGCGCTTACAACTTACAACTCACAATACGATTCATCGTAATATTCTTTATTTGGTATGTATTACAATAGGTTAGGAGAAAATACTAAATGGATTGAAACATATTCATCTCTTTGCAAGAAAAATTATATTATGTACACGTTATCAGTCTGATCATTTCTCAATCATGAAGTAACGTGGATTAGCTTCATTTTAAACTGACAGCGGGTAGAATGGGTCGATTAAAATAAAATTTGGCGTTATTTGAATGCGATTATTGATTGCGCCAATAATTTTATCTACGCATTCCACAGCGCAACGGAACATTTTCATTGGACGATACGGTAGTTCCCAGTGTTTGTCTATAAACAATCGTAACTTTTTTGTGTTTGTTTATATAACCAAGGTTACAAACATGACAATAATATGCAATCTGCGCGATATTTATGATTTGTATAAGAACAACATCTGTCTATTATATAATATTCTTTCTGTTTATGACGGATTTAGTGGATGTGACTATTTGAAAACCTATATCCACAGGGAAAGCCGCCCGTATCTTTAATTAATATATAACGAGAGGCTGATCACGATCGGCAGATGTTTAACCCATACCTTGGCGATAGCGATTAGCTATAACTGATAATTGGTCAAAGATATGATCACAGTAATACATATATCAGTACCTAACTTAAAATCAAAAGGTCAAATAATTTGTCTTAAGAAGGGGTTAAAGTAATTGGGGTGGGGGAGGAGTCGTTTTAAATCTCATAACTCTGTCCCTATTCACACAAGGACCTCTCACTGTGAGATCCAATTGTTTAGC